>JAVJIF010009724.1:0-82137 GCA_038442645.1 Agave tequilana
GATAATAAAAATCAAGTTTTTCAGTCCCTTATCTCAGCCTGTCAGGCTCTAGCGGTCGATTGGTTCTGGTCGACCGGACCAGGAGCTGGTCGACCGGAGCGGTCGACCAGACGTGCACAAGGCCGTGTCAGTTAGACGGTCGACCATGCGGTCAATCGACTGAAGGCAACCCACTCTCGGTTGCCCCGGTCGACCGGGCAGAGCGCCGTTGCTCTCTGGTTCAGGGCCCGGTCGACCGGGGCGGTCAACCGAAGGCTCAACAGTCAAAAATTTGATTGTTGGCCGGTCGACCGGGAGGTCGACCGGGAGGCCAATTCTGGCCTTGTCAGCTACCAACGGGCAGATTCCTTTTGGGGGTTATAAATACCCTATTTGAGAGAGGTTTTCTCTAAGACTTCCAAGGGCAAAAATTCTCCTATTCTCTAGTGTTTTACAAGTTTTAAAAAGAGTTTTAGAGCTTCAAAAATTTGATCTTCAATTATTTTTAAAGTGTTTTTATTTCAAAGAAAATAGTCTTTTAGGAATTTGTTTGTGGTCTAAAAATTCTATATCTATTTAAGATTTTCCCAAGTGATTTTCTTTATTCAAAACACTTTGTTTTCTCACACTTGAGCTTATCATTCTATCCTCTCTATAGGATCTTTATTTTTGTGGGAAAAGAATTAGTTTGTGGTCTTTTGATCACTAAGTTGTAAACCCTCCTACTTTGTGCGATCCCTCTTGAGTAGAGGTGATTTTGGAGTGGTGGCTTTGTGCCCTATCCCTCTAGTGAGAGGTTGATTAGTTGTATTGACTTTGTGCCTATCCCTCATTTGTGAGGTTGATTTGTGTGGCTTTGTGCCTAACCTCTAGTGAGAGGTTGTGTTTGTAATCGAGAGAGGAGTTGTGTACTCCCGATTGTATTTGCCCCAAATTCTCAGTGGAGGTTCCCTGTTTGGGAGTCCTGTGTGGACAAGTGGATTGGAAATCTTTTTGTGTGAAGGCGGGGACGTAGAGCTACGTGCTCGAACCTCGAAACATATCCGTGTGTTAGCGATTGATCCATTGTCTCTCTAACTCTCTCTTTACTCTTGTGCCTTGCATTATTCATATTGTCATACATTAATTATATGCTTGGCTTGCTTGTGTGTGCCTCACTTGTACTTAACCACGAGAGCTTCATATAGCACCTCAACTCTTATTCAGAGGAATCAAGAGGAGTTAGTTCAGAACCCTTCACCGGGAATTCGGCTACACTCGTGGTTGCATTATGTGTAGTTGCAATTAGTTTTTAATTTTCGCATTTAGTTCATTAGATTAGCTGTACACCTATTCACCCCCTCTAGGTGTACTTTAAATTGGTATCAGAGCCTACGCTTCTGATATTTAGTTTAACCACCTAGGAGTGTGATCTTGGTTAGCTAATCTATTTTTTGCATTTGCATTTACACACATATAGTTTGCACTCATGGATGTTCCCCCAAGTTTGATATCTCTAGACTTGACATATAAAAGGTTCTTATGAGTTGTCATTTAAAAGCCCTAGGCTTACATGTTTACCTTGCCATTACCTAGGAATCCTACCCAAATGACAGCAAGTATATAGAGGCCAATGCAATAGCTCTAATGGCACTTAGAGCATCTTTTCATAAAGATTATTTACATGTGTTTTCTCATTATGATTCGGCTTTTGCAGTATGGAGCATTTTGACTTCTCCCAAGCTACCAAAGATTATCGATAAGATGAAGAGATCTAGGAGAGACGAGTCCGATGAATGTTGCTTCATGGTCCAAGGGAATGACTCCCTTGAGGTACAATTAGAAACTCAACTAGATGCTAGCTCTAGTTCATATTGCAATGAGTGTTTAGAGGCACAAGCCATGAATGATGAACTTGCTAAAAATTGTGAAAATTTGATTTTAAAATATAAACTTTTGAAAAAGGAAAGTCTTGGTTTAAAAGAAGAAAATAAAGATTTATCTTCTAGACTTGAGATTGTTTTACAAGAAAAGGAAAAGATTTCAAGTGAACGTGACTCACTTAAATCCCAACTAGATCTTGCCCTAAAAGAAAATGAATATTTGAAAAATAAAAATGATTGTGAAATTATTTTGAAGAAAAATGAAAAACTTGTCTTCAAAAGTTGATTTTGTTTTAAAAGAGAATGATTCCTTGAAAATAAAAATTGCTTCTATTTCAAAGGAATTGGAATTGTTTCAAATAAAAACATTTCTTTGAAAAGTGATATAGATTCACATATTTGCCATGCTAGTGTAGCTTCACATTTTAGCTCACCTATTGCATGCCCCTCTTCTTCTATAATTGAAAATGATATAACTTGTTAAAGAAGAATGTGGATTGTTTGGGCTCCACTTTGAGCCATTGTGTTTTGAACCACACACGTTTGGAATCTATGTTTCGAAAGAAATAAGTTCCTTCTATGCATGCACACAAACCACGGTATACACATGGTCCTCCACATACACACTTATAACACGATGTATGCTAATGTGTACGCATGTACACATTGTGGACGTAAGGGCCACCTTGCTAAATTTTGCTATGATAAGATACATGATGTAATTTAGCAAGTAAATTTGTTTGGGTTAGGAAAGGTGCTAACCTCCACGAACCCAAAAGAGTATGAGTACCAAATACCTCTCCTATTGTATTTGATGTAGGTGTGGGCTCTCGCATGACGTGAGAGTGATGGTGCCTTGAGGTGGATGCGTTCCGAGCTTAAACAGGACAATTGAGATGCATCACTTCAAGGGGAGTTTGGTGGGAAGACCACCTTGTTTTGGAGACTTGAAGAGTTGCCCTCATAGGTTTTGGTAACAATCTCTAACTCCCATTATTGTTTACATACTTTTCATATTGTTGATTTCTAGCATGTCATGTTTTAATATTCATTATGCCATATGCCATGTTTATTAGATTAGTGTTATACATGACTAGTTATTTTAGACACCCATATTTAATATGGACCCATATTTTATGTTCTCTCTATGTTTTAGCTATCATGTAAATCATTGATTTAAAGGATGTGCAAGTACATAATGATCATATATATGTTTATGAATTTTTGTTTTGACTTCTATGCTTTAATTACTGTTTGAATATTAGTTTTCATTAAGACTTGGATATATACTTGTACAACTAGTGAGCCACAAATAGATCATTATAAGTTTGTGCTTGAACGCTGATTTGTATTCATTAGATGTACTAGTATAGCCTAGTTTTGATGATTCATACATTTTAACTTGTATTCCCATATTGTACATATTTTTCATGTTTAAATATTTAGCTTCATGTATATGCCTATTTTGTCAAAACTTAAGATATACATGTATATCCCTTTGAGTCTTTTTGCCTTTCATGCAAATCTTTATTATGGACTCAATTGTGTTCAGGGATATGTATGTATAATTTAGTTTGTACAAAACATACATATGCCTTAAAGATTAAATCGTTTTGATGATTTTCATGTTTTAAGGTATTTCATCTTGAGCTCGATTGCCTAATTTCCATGACTTGTCTTTCATAAAACTTGTACACTCATATTCTTGATGTTTTCTCATGATTTTGTTTTCATGAATATTATATGTACTATATAGATTTTTGAGTGACATTGGTTTAGTGATTTTCATGTTTTATGGAATATATTTTTGTTTTATACCTTGCTTGAAGGATTTCATACTAATTTACAAATTTTTCTTATAAGTAGTTCGTATTCTTCATTTTGGAAGAGTTTTCAATTATGTAAAATTATTTTCAAACCTATTTTTAAAAACTCTTTCCATTAAAGGGCGGTTGGTTGGGCGACCATACCTTATATGCTTCTTATTGAAAATCTTTTCAAACATGTGCATGAAATGGGTGGAAGGTAATATGAGTTATACACTTAATCTTATTGTGTTTTCAATTGGTATCATTGGATCCTTTCAATTGGGATCACTATTGACATTCTTTTTGTATACTCATATATATGTTTTATTTGTACTTACTATATCTCTATATCTTTGAGCACAAATTTTGATTATGCTACGCTTCATTTCTTTTATGACTATTATATTTCAATTGATTATGTTTCAATTAGTATCTTATACAAGCTTATGCATTATTTATTTGGTATTTCATAAAGGAGAAGAAAAATTTATGTTTCACCTTTCAATTGGTTTTGTTATTCTACTCCCAGACTTTATGTTAAAAATGATTGAAAAGGATATTGATTATTTTTTTTGTATCATATGCTTTTAATGAAAAATTACTTTCATTGGTACTAATCTTTACAAATTAGTATCAAGATTATCTATAAGTATACTTAAAATTGGTATGTTTATTGATATCAAAATTTTTGGTTGAATTGTTTAAAATGATTTATTTACTTTCAATTGGTATTTAATTGGTATTTACTTACAATTGGTATCAATTGGTATTTAAATCTATATTTGTTTTATGTACCACATTATGTACTTTCAATTATTTACTTTCAATTAGTATATCTTGTTTTATTGATATCATGATGTACTATATGATATATTTTTCTCTTTCAATTGGTATCTTTTTCTCTTTCACTATGGGCCTGTTTGGTTGCCGTAACTGGACGTAATTCGTAAGTTGTAATTGGTAAAGTCTTTTGCCATTGTAAATGAGTTACATGCATGTAAGTTTTATGGTGTTTGGTTGGTAATATAAAGTTGTAAGTGGAAAAGTGTATTGTATTTTACGGTGTTTGGTTGTCGTAACGTGTAAGTCGTAAGTGAAAAAGTTGACCACAAAATTAACTATTTGGTGATTTAAAAAGTTTTAATATTATAAATAAAAATTTAAAATGTTAAATATTAAAAAAATTTAATATTAACATAAAAAATAATACAAATTTGCATGACCACAAAATTAACTGTAACTGCGCTGTAAGTGAGTGGTAATTGAGTTGCAAGTGAGTGGTAATTGGGTTGTGTGAGTCTTTTACGAATTACGGTCCAAACAAACATCGAAGTTGTAATTGAGTTGTAAGTCATTTACGAATTACGGACTTTTACGCGAAACAAACGGCCCCTATATTGATGGACTAATTTGATATTTTTTCTTTCAATTGGTATCAAGAAAGTTTTGTTTTGATTTCACCCCTATTAATATTATTTTGTTTAAGATAAAAAGGGGAGAATGTTGTTTTCTTTGACCCCTTTGTTGATGATTGACAAAAAGGGAGAGAAATATTTGAGTTTATATGCATGAGTTTATATGCATGTTTATTGTTTAGTGATTATCTTTCCATTGGGTATTAAGAATTTTGTTTTATTGATTGTATCAAGAGGCTTGATTTGTATCAAGAGCTTAAGTTTTTTTTTTATTGAAATGTTTTTTATTGAAATTTTTATTGATATCAAAAGCTTAAGAACATGTTATTTTAAAAAGGAAAAAGAATTTATTTTAAAAATTTGGTATCAAGAGCATGTTTATTTCATGCTTAGTATCAAGAGCATGTTCATTCAATTGTTTTTATGCATGCTGATGCATATCCATGTTTAAGTATCATTGCATATCTTATGTTTATTGCTATGCAAGAGTTAAGGGAGAGCTTCTTTGAAGCTTAACTTTAATCCATGCATATATAACTCCATGAGTTTTGTCATCATCAAAAAGGGGGAGATTATTGGCCCAGAGGCCTTCCACTCTAGTTTTGATGATGATTAACTCATGTAATTATGTTTACTAATAATCTTGTGATGTTTAGTTTCAGATATTTAACCAAGATATTAGTAGGTGATTAGCTTCAATAAAGGAGTTTCGGAGCTTCTCACATGGTGATTCAAGAGCCCGAGCGACAAAGTCATATCTAGCACTCGTTGGAGTCAAGCTCGGTGGATCACGTTTGGATCGAGTCGGCTTGAAGACAGAGTTCGTCAAGAAGACTTTGGTACATAATTTAGATTTTGTTTTAGATCCATTCGTTAAAGGTTAGATAGTGTGATATGCTCAGGTCACAACACACACATTTGTTTCTAGTTCATGTTTATTAGTTTTCGGTTTTTGGTTTAACCGATCTTGGTTTTCATGAATAGATAGATTCAAAATAAGTTTACATAGTTAATGTATATTAGATTTGTTCTATATACATGTATGCTTCATATCTTAGACAAACTTATTTTGATATGCCTATTCATGTGTTTGGAGTTTTGTGTTTTAACAAAACATATTTTCGGATTTAATATCAAAAACATTGATATATATATATATATATATATATATATATATATATATATATATATATATATATATATATATATATATATATATATATATATATATATATATATATCTTTATATGTATCTTGGAGTATATCCATATACTACATGCCTAAAAGTTGTTTCAATATCATGTTTTTGTATTTGGATGTGTTTGGACAAAATGAATTTTCAATTCAAAAATTCAAGTTTTGAAAAATACGAATTTTGGTTTTCGGCAAATTTTTTATAACACAAAAATGGTTCAAATTGTTGAAATATGTGTTGAATTTTTTCACACATGTTTGTAAATTAAAGTAATATACTGAACTTATTTTTATGGATTTTTAGAAATTTATGGGATTTAATAGGATAATAAAAATCAAGTTTTTCAGTCCCTTATCTCAGCTTGCCAGGCTCTGGCGGTTGACCGTGCGGGTCGACCGTTACGATCGACCGGACCAGGAGCCGGTCGACCCAGAGCGGTCAACCGGACGTGCATAAGGATATGCACAAGGTCGTGGCAGTTGAACGGTCGACCGTGCGGTCGACCGACTGAAGGCACCCCACTCTCGGGTTGCCCCGGTCGACCGGGCGGTCGACCGGCTAGAGAGCCGTCGCTCTCTGGTTCAGGGCCCGGTCGACTGGGCGGTCGACTAGAAAGCTCAACAGTCAAAAATTTGACTGTTGGCCGGTCGACCGGCTAGTCGACCGGAAGGCCAATTCTGGCCTTGTCAGCTGCCAACGGGCAGATTCCTTTTGGGGGTTATAAATACACCATTTGAGAGAAGTTTTCTCTAAGACTTCCAAGAGTAAAAAGTCTCCTATTCTCTAGTGTTTTTACAAGTTTTAAAAAGAGTTTTAGAGCTTCAAAGATTTGATCTTCAATTATTTTTAAAGTGTTTTTATTTTAAAGAAAATAGTCTTTTGGGAATTTGTTTGTGGTCTAAAAATTCTATATTTATTTAAGATTTTCCCAAGTGATTTTCTTTGTTAAAACACTTTGTTTTCTCACACTTGAGCTTATCATTCTATCCTCTCTATCGGATCTTTGTTTTTGTGGGAAAAGAATTAGTTTGTGGTCTTTTGATCACTAAGTTGTAACCCTCCTACTTTGTGCTATCCCTCTTGGGTAGAGATTGATTTTGGAGTGGTGGTTTTGTGCCCTATCCCTCTAGTGAGAGGTTGATTGGTTATATGGCTTTATGCCTATCCCTCATTTGTGAGGTTGATTTGTGTGGTTTTGTGCCTAGCCTCTAGTGAGAGCTTGTGTTTGTAATCGAGAGAGGAGTTGTGTACTCCCGGTTGTATTTGCCCCAAATCCTCAGTGGAGGTTCCCCGTGTGGGAGTCCTATGTGGACAAGTGGATTGAAAATCTTTCTGTATGAAGGCGGGGACGTAAAGCTGTGTGCTCGAACCTCAAAACATATCCGTATGTTAGCGATTGATCCATTGTCTCTGTTAGCGATTGATCGATTGTCTCTCTAACTCTCTCTTTTTACTCTTGTGCCTTGCATCATTCATATTGTCATACATTAATTATATGCTTGGCTTGCTTGTGTGTGCCTCACTTGTGCTTAACCACGAGAGCTTCATATAGCACCTCAACTCTTATTCAAGGAATCAAGAGGAGTTAGTCTAGAGCCCTTCACTGGGAATTCGGCTGCACTCGTTGGTTGCATTAAGTGTGGTTGCAATTAGTTTTTAATTTCCGCATTTAGTTCATTAGATTAGCCGTACACCTATTCACCCCCCTCTAGGTGTACTTTCACTGATGTGTCATCACCATAGGTCTTCTGACGACTAAGACGAGGTCACCTTTCTTGAAAGTTCGCACCTTAACTTTCTTGTTAAAGGCTCTAGTAATCCGAGCTTGGTAGAGCTCGATTTGTTATTGGGCCTGCAGACGTTTATCATCTAAGACTTCCAGCTCTTGGAGTCACAGTCGATGCTTCTCCTCCTTTATCATTTCTGCTGTCAAGGCGACGCGTAGAGATGAAATTTGGATTTCTAGTGGAAGCACGGCTTCACACCCATTTACCAAAGAAAATGGCGTAGCTTTAGTTGGGGTTCGAACAGTTGTGCGATAGGCCCATAAGCATTCACCTAGCTTATCGTCCCAGTCACGCTGACTTTTCCAGACGAATTTCTTGAGAAGCTTGCCGATGGTCTTGTTGAAAGCTTCTGCGAGACCATTAGCGGTAGGGTAGTATGCCGTTGAGGACAAACTCTGGATTCTGAACTTAGTATAGGGTAGTATGCCGATGGTCTTGTTGAAAGCCTGACTGACGAACTGGGGTCCATTGTCATGGACGATTTATCGAGGTATACCAAAGCGGTAGATAACGTGATGTTTAACGAATTTGATCACATCAGATGGCTTTACCTCTTTTAACGGAATGGCCTCAGCCCGTTTAGAGAAGTAATCGGTTATGGCTAAAATGAACCAATGTCTTTTTGATGACGGTGGGCTGATAGGGCCAACTACGTCCATGCCCCACATATCAAATGGCCAGGTAGAAGTTGTAGAGTGGAGGTATCCTGGTGCTTGATGGATAAAATCACCATGCACTTGGCAGGCATGATATCTTTTGGCATAAGCGATAGCGTCAGTGATCATCTTAGGCCAATAATATCCCAACCTTTGGAGTCGATTCGCAAGTTTTGGGCCAGGTTGATGGGTTCCACACATGCCGTCATGGACTTCTTTCAATACCTCCTGTGCCTCTTTTTGTGATAGGCAGCGAAGCAATATCCCGTCATGCGATCGACGATACAGTGTTCGTGTGATCGCATTATAGTAAAATTTGGGGGCTTTCTTTCTAATGGCAGCTGCTTCTTTGGTATCATCAGGCAGGATGCATATAAGACATAATCAATGTAAGGGAATCGTCAGTCTCTAGGCTCTGGGCCGGTTGACGACGTAAGAGCTTCTTTGACTTGACAATCTCCTGTTGGCTTCTGGTACCTTCAGAAGCGATTCTTGGACAATACAGGTCGTGACTGTGGACAAGTTTTACTACTCCGGCTGGAAGGGCTAAAGAGGTGGCGAGAGATGCTAGTGCATCTACATGCGCATTTTACTTGCGTGGTACATAGTCGATGTAAAAGTTTATGAACTTCCCGGCCATGTGGACAGTTGCATTGTAATAGAGTACTAGATCTTCATGTCTGACTTCGTACTCCCCACGAACTTGGTTGACGATAAGTTTAGAGTCACCATATGCCTCAAGATTTTTAACGTCAATCTCATCGGCGATTTGCATTCCAATCAAAAGGGCATTGTACTCTGCTACATTGTTGGAATAAGGCTCAGTTAATGAGATGGCTCGGGGAATCACACAGTTCTGTGGGGAGACGAGCACTACCCCTACTCCTGCTATGATATATCCTTTCGGGCCTGTTCTCGATTCACCATCAAAGAAAAGTTGCCACACTTGTCTTTCAAAAGATGTCTGGGTCAGGCAGACTTCAGCGACCTCGTCTGGGAGATCCTCATAAAGTTCGGTTGCCCTTGGATCTGGATGCTCAGCCAGAAAATCTACCACCGCTTGTCCCTTCACGGGTTTTTGTGGTGAAAAGCGCATTTCATATTGGATAATAGTATGGCCCATTTTGCCAGTCGGCCGTTTAACGATGATGGCTTTGTCATGAGCAACCTTAAGGGGTTAACCTTTGATATGACGTTATAGTTTGGCCTACCAAATAGTGTCGCATTTTCTGAACAGCGAACACCAATGCCAAACATTCCTTCTCGATTGGGTTGTATCGATGTTCGGCCCCGATCATAGTTCTACTCAAATAATAGATTGCTTGTTCGCGTCCTGATCATTATTCTGGGCTAATAAAGCTCCTAAAGAATGATTCATTGCTTGGACGTATATCAAGAAAGGTTTTCCGGACACCGGAGCTGTAAGGACTGTGGTTGTGTGAGATACTGTTTAATTTCCTCAAACGCTTGTTGGCAAGCATTGTCCCAAATGAACGAGACACCTTTTTTCATTAATTTGATAAAGGGTGGTATCTTGGAGAGATTTAAGATGAACCTTCAGATGTATGCCAATCGTCCTTGCAATCTCCTGAGTTCTCTGGGATTCTGTGGAGGTTGCATCTCCAGAATGGCGCGAACTTTTTCCGGGTCCAAATGAATTCCTGTAGAAATTACCACAAACCCTAGGAATTTGTCACTGGCCACCCCCAGGAAGGATTTGGTGGGGCTCATCTTCAACTGATGGGCCCGCATGATGTCAAAGATAGCTTTTAAATCGGCTATGTGATTACCTTTGGCGCGGCTTTTTACTGCAATGTCGTCAACATAGCAGTCCACTGTTTTACGCATGTGCACGTGAAAAATGGCATTCATGGCCCTCTGATATGTAGCCCCGCATTCTTCAGTCCGAAGGCATGACGGTGTAGCAGTATACCCCCAGTGGTGTCCTGAAAGAAGTATGTTTTTCATCATCAGGATACATTTTGATTTGGTTATACCCTGAGAATCCATCTATGAAAGATATTCGCTCAAACCCGCACGTATTGTCAATCATGACATCTGTGATTGGAAATGGGAATTCGTCTTTGGGACACGCCTCGTTTAGATCGCGAAAATCAATGCAGATCCGGATCCTTCTATTCTTTTTGGCAACGGGAACGATATTGGCTACCCAATCAGGATGTTGTTCTTCCCTGATGAAGCCAGAGTCTATAAGTTTTTGACTTCTGACTGAATTGCCTCCATTACTTCTGGACAGAACCGTCGTTGCTGTTGTTTGACTGGCCTTACATCCAAATAATGTTGAGGCGATGCATGGCCACTTGAGGGTCAAGTCTAGGCATGTCCTCATAATTTCAGGTGAAAACATCTATGTATTCTCGCACAAGAGATATTAAATCTTCTTTCTCGGAGGGCGACAAGCTTTCACTTATAAAGATAGGCTTAGGATTAGCCTCATCTCCTAGGTTAATCTGAACAAGCTTATCCTCCGCGAGTGGCTCGCATTGTTCAAAGCGAGTATCCTAAAGAGCATTTAAGTGTTTGATCCAAGGATCTGTATCAGATTGGATCATTTCTTCGTTTCTGTCTTCCAGGTGGCTTCTTGAAACATACTCACTGAAAGTTCCATGAAGATGTTGTCGATACTAACATCTGACTCCCACGATGACGTGCCCGATGAGTAATTATGGCATAATGACTCTTCAGACTCAGAAGCTGATGGGATCGGAGTTGACACATATCCCAACCCCCTGTGAGTCTGATGATAATAATCAGGGTTTTCCCTTTTGGCACAAAAGATCGGAGTAGTGTTCTCCTTCCTTTGCCGAAATTCAACCCTGGACCGTTTATCAGATCATACCCCATGCTTTCCATCATTCTGAGTGCAGTTGGCTCATAATGACCGAACTGAGGGCGTTCCTTCTCGCTTTCTGATTCTTCACGGGATATCGGTTCAGATTTAATTCGTCCGAAAAGAATTGATTTTTGGCCTTTCCGTCTTGTTGGAACCATGAATACTGATTCTTGCGCATCACCGGCATCTTGGTACATTTCGAAGGGTGACTTCACTGGTACATGCAATGATGACAAAGCATCCATTACCGACCAGAAGTCATTACCTACTTCTGTACTAGTGTCTGACGGCACTGAATCAGAAGCGAATACAGAAAATTAAGCCAAATCTAATTCTTCATCATTATACCATCCGCCTATATCATTGGCGGTGTTATCAACATCGAGCTTATCAATACTTGTTACAAGTGGATCTAGTTCCCACATGCACTCTTCTTTTTTCCGGCTCGGTGTCGGCTTCATTACCAGAGTCTGGCTCCTCTGGTTGCGGGATTTCATTCGTTTCCACAGAATCCTGATACGGAGAGAGTCTGTGAAATAGTTCTCGACTCCCTTGAACGGATGCCTTTCGGTAATCAACGTTCGTACCTTCTGCCCTCATCAATATATTTCATGACTTGGTGGAGAGTAGAGGGAATGATAGAATTTTGATGAATCCATGGTCGTCCCAGCAGCAAATTGTATGAGATATCGGCATCGATCATGTAGCATGTCACTTTCTACTTTAAGTCCCCAATTTGGCATTTGAGCTTGATCTTCCCCATTAGATGGGTACCATTGGAATTGAACCCATAAATGGTAGTCTGAGTGGCGCTCAACCGGTGGGTAGGAACCCCTAAATGTTGCATAACCCAGCGAGGCATAATGCTCAATGCAGACCCTGAATCCACCTGAATGCGGCTTATTTCAGATGATCTGATATACCCTGTGAAGTATAGGGGTCGATCATGTTTCTTTAACCTGCATATCATCTGCCGTGAAAGTAATGCAGGGAACATTTTGGGAGGCATGGAGGCAACCCTCTACATCTTCCTCCCGTGGTCAACTGGCACCTGGGTCATGAAAACCTCAATATCAGCTAGAGCCTCTCTCAAAGCCTCTCTGGTTGACTTTGATAGCCTCAGGAGCTCGTAAGAGTGATTCGGGCCGGGATATTGGCCAGTTTGAGTCAGGACGTCAAAACAGTAAGGTGTTGTGATCCTTCCGCGATGTCTTTTGAGAGAGCTTTGGAAAACCGAAGCTCTTTCTGTCTCTCCATAGGTTGTTTTATGGAGGGCTTGGCTGACTCTGTAGTGGGTTTAGGAGGAGTTGGCGCTATTTCGTCATTCTTTTTTAAATATGACTGACCCGAACGAGTTTCCGCCATAAGTTGGTTGGGTTCTGCAGTGAGAACTATTGTTTCCTTTCTGAATCAGTCAATGAGGGAACATCAGTTTTCACTTCTCGGGAAGAAGCGCACATCACATTACAGGACAAAGCTTTTGCTTTGCCTTTGGACCTTCTGTTGGTAACAGTGGTCCATTGCTGACCATCCACAAGGTCAGGATGAACCCACATAACTTCTCCCTGAGGTGTGAGAACAGGTACAAGACCCTTCTCTTGCTGATGGTGAGGGTCTATGTTGATCATTCTTAGCTCCCCTTTTGGGATGGGGACTACTCCAGAGGGTGTTGGAGGTTGTCTTCCAAACTGGAGGAATGATGTCATATTGGCCGTCACTTTTTTCTGCTCTGGATGGAGTTTTAATACCTTTGCATCAATCAAGGCCTAAAGGATGTCTTTGAAGACATAATAGCTCTTAGTGGGGCGTCCCAGCATCCTATGATACAGGCAGTAGTCGGGATTATCGGTTTTACCGACTTCTTTAGGGCGTCTAGCTTCAGGAAGCTTTAGTCTGTTGCTCTTGTTAAGTAACTTGAACAGCGAGTCAACATGTTCGTCCTTGAAGGAATACTGCTTGCTGGCGCGCGGTTGACTTGAAGAGCCACTTCCCTTGACCGGTTGAGGTTTGACGGGGGATTTGGTCTCTGTCGCCAAGTTATCCTTCTTTTTTGTTTGGAGGGATGTGTCTGGTGCACGCCTTGTCAACCTTTCGGGTCTGGGTTTATTTTCTTCTGCCCTAACCCGAGCGACAATTTCTTCAGCCTGTTCACCTTACTGGATCAATTTTTTTCAGGTGCGGCTTTCGGCAACTCCTATTTGGGCGAGGAGTGAAGTTTGTAAATTGTGGCGGCATGTTTCCACCTGGGTGACTTGGGTCATACCGCTTAGACATCGGAGTGCTACATTCTGAAATCGTTCTATAAATGATTTGACGGACCCCCTCTTTCGCTGCTTTGTAGCCAAAAGAGTAGGCATTGTGACCTCTGAGTCGTCTTCAAAGAAGCGTGTCAGAAAAAACTTCTCCAAATGGCTCTAATTTTTAATGGAGCCTTCCAGGAGTTTCATGAACCATTCAAAGGCGAGCCGTTTTAGGGTGCCGATGAATAACATGCCAGGATAGCATCGTTATCTACCACATTCCCTGTCTGAGACTTAAAGTAGTAGATATGTTGGTTCGATGACCCTTTGCCGTCAAACGCTTGGAGGGTCGGAGCTTTGAACTTGGGAGGGTATGGAATAAGGTCTCACTCAGCCGGATATGACCGGATCACTCCTGCTTCTTAAAGGCCTTTTCAATTAATAAGGGCTTCAAGACATTGCTCTAATTGATTCATTCTTTTAGAATGAACCCTTCCCTGCTCTTGGTCGTCTTTTTCCTGAGATGAGGATTTAGACGAGCCAGAAGTAGATTGCTCCTTCTCCTCAATATGTACAGAAGATGAGCTTTCTCCCTCTTTTCGTTTGTCTTTATACTTTTTTAGAGGAGGCTTTGTCAGTTGACTTCCTCTTGTCTTCAAGCAATTGTGCCAGCATCTGCTTGAGGGAATCGATAGATTCTTGTTAAGTACGAATCATCTCGAATTGTTACTTCTGGACCTGGGCTTGCTGCTCCAAGTGCCTGACTGTCTCCTCAGGAGTATTTGTCATGTAAATAAAGGCCTCCTTCTCTATGGAAGAATTCGAAGCCTGTGACTCTGTAATAGTGGAATGCAAGTCATTTACTTCAATGCCCCGAGCCAGACACTGTAATTGATCGGGGGAATTACCCCAGTTCTTGTGCGAGTATGTCGGTACACTCCTTCCGGTTCTGTGTCAGACTCGTCGGAGCTGACCGCAGGTTGCTTCCTACTCCTGCTTGTCATGTTTACAGTGAGTTCAGGGTATTTGATCGGGGAAAATCGCGCACTAAAAGTGTATGTTTTGAAATGAAGATTTAAAGTGTGTGTGCTTTAGCTTCCTCGATACTTCCGTTATAGCATAGAGGCTAAAACGAGTCGAATCCACAAGGATGGGAGGCGATAGAAGCTTTACCTGTTGATTCACGTGTTTGTTAAAGTTCTTCAAAGTTTGAAAGAATGAAAAGAAAAGAAAACAAAGAATGAAAAGAGAAGTACGGTGAAACACAAAAGAGTGGGAAACATAGAAAAGAATATGTTTGTGATTTTTGAATATATTTCTAAAATAAAGTGAAAAAGAAAAAAAATCTATGGCTACTAACTACTAATGACTCTACCAACATGCTAACCTCTTAGTGATAGTTGTCTCACATGTATCATTGGCCATCACTAGTTCTTGGTTCAAGAGCTATTCAAAGTATGACCCTATATGTAACTCATCACAACCCAACTCAATAAATAAGTGCAAGCTACACTTAAACCATCAATACTATACAAGAGTAAGCATGGAGTAAAGTAATGTTAGCTTGTTAGTGGTTAGGAAGTTAGAGTGTTAGATCCATCATCATGAGCCATCAATGGCTCTTGCAAGAGCAAGGCCAAAACGAGGCTATTAGATTCATGTGGATTATCATAAAAGAAGTTAAACTAGTTGGTGGTTAGTAGTTAGTGCCATGAGAGAAAAGATTAGCTACACATGTAAAAGAAGTTAGATAGAAAACAAAGAGAGGTAAAGAGAGCACCTTTCATAGCTTGTCACCTTCTATTGCAAGTAATCTTGTATTCCACTCATGTATCACTTTTTCTCCTAATACAAGATGTAAAACAAAATGAAAAATACAATGGAAAAGAAGAAGAACTAACCTAAACTATAACATGGAATGAAAAACTATCCTAAACTCTGTATATCTCCCACTCTGAAAAAATCCCAAGGGTATTTATAGGTATCAGGGGAACGGGGGGCCAGGGGACAGACCCTGGCCCAAAGTGGCGCGCGCCGCGACCCCTTGGTGGCCGTGCGCGCGGCGCCTCGAGCCGCGCGTAGCCCAGTCTGTCTCCTGTCAGTTCTGGTGCCTGGTTCTGGTTTTGCACCCCTGGTTTTGTCGAATCAGCTCCTCTAGGTCAATAGCTACGATAATAGCTTTTAATCACCAATTAAATGGTGATTTAAATCTTCTTCTTCATTTGCACACCATAAACCTAGGATCAAGCAAGTAAGGTATTATTAGCAAAATTTATTATCAAATAAATGTGAGAATGTGATGAAAATTATGCATAATTAGAGACTAAACACACCCCCACACTTATCTTTTGCTCGTCCCGAGCAAAACAAAAAAAACCTAAGGAAATTATTTCACCACTTTCGCAGGTGACGCGATAGCACTGAGCATGTGCAACAAGCCGTTAAACCTCTAAGTTTTCCTTAGAGGAGGAGTTTTGTCTCCTGAGAGTTTTCAGCGGATTACACCCACAAAATTCATAAAGAAAGAAATCAAATGTTAGTATTTTTAAAACGCATTTTGAAATAGAGAAAAGCGTTGAAGTATTTTTGTGAAAATATAAGTGATCCAAGATCAGAAGTTAACCAGAAATTTTGTTTCTTAAACTAAGTCAAAATACAAAAAATCTTGTTATACATTAAATGTAAGAATTTAAAATTGAATTGACTATTTGATCTTTCATAAAATTCTTAGAAAAATATGCACTTTGTGAATAGTGAAGGTGTTTGGGATATCGACTCTAACTTTCATACCATTTATTTACTATATATTATTTTATTTATTTATTTATTTATTTTTTCTTCCCTTAGTTTTTTTAGGCTTTCTTCTTTACCCGGGTAGTGAGCCTTTAGCCGGTGACTCCTAAACCAGATGGTCTTAGGGCACCAGATGAGAAAACATCCCTCGGACTTAAGGACTCGAGTAAACAAGGTCACAAAACTAAAGGGGATTATTTTCTTTTGTCCACCGTTTTAGGCATGAATAATCATGCTTCCTAAGGCATAATTATCCAACTTCAATAAGTGGTTTTTATTTATCATATAATTATATATATATTTTTTGTTTTTTGTTTTTTTGAATATTTTTATGGCATTTTCAGTCTTTGTTTCAATCCCAAAATTGTGTAAGTGGGAGTGCATAAATCTAAGGCAAAAAATTCAAGATCAAATTATCTTTTCAATCTTACTTTCTTATCCTATAATTTAGACAAGATCTATTATTTTGACTCAGTTTAAAATTTCATAATTTGAGGTCTTCCTAATTTCTAAGATAATCTTAAATTTCTTAAAAATAAACCAAAAACTATTTCTCTTGTTTCAAAAAGTTTTGTAAAAAGAAAAGAAAAGTTTTAATATAAAAGTTTTTTTAATTTAAAAAGAAGTGTAAAAGAAAGAAAATATAAAACTAACTACGTTAGTAAACCTCCCCCACACTTATCTCATGCATGGTGCTCAATGCATCGTGAAAGTGTAAATACATGAAACAAATGGAGAGAGAAGGAAGATTACCTCAAGGGAGTGGCTCTAGTGGTGGTCTGATTGGGCCAAGCGTTGCTACCCAATCAAATAGCGTGGATCGTGCAGGAACCCACCAATGACCTCTTTAATATGACCCAATATAATGTTGATTGAATGAATGATCTTATTTAAAAAATTATCCCCATCTAATTTTCAATTTCAAAAATAATTATTGAGTCATTTTTGTCAACATTCTTGTCCAACAATGAAGTGTGATTTTGGAAGATGATGGATTTGGACTCAAAGGAATTAGGAATAAAAACCGATACCGACTCGGGAATTTGACTCAGATCAAGCCGAGAGTCAACAATGAGAGTCAAAATTGGTTCAAAAACAGGGTCCAAACCAAAGAAGTGATATTCACACACTTTCCCCAACAATGAAGTGTGATCATAAAAGATAGGTGATTCCATTTCACGGTGTACTGGGATAGAATTCAATGTTGATTCTGGAATAGAGAAAAAATTTGGTAAAGATACCGGAGTCATTATTGAATCAAAAAGTGAAATGGAATTCCCAACAGGAGGTTCAGGATCACATTCAGGTTCGATTTCAATTTCAGGGAAAGGATAACTTGCCAGAATGTCCAGGTGACTTTCATAACTTGGAGTTTGGTCAAGTTTTAATATGTGTTCTGAAATTGAATCTAGATTCTCAAAATGACATGATTCAATGGTCCAATCAGTAGAGTTAGGGATATACGGAGTGACCAATGGTTGACAAAAAAGATTTTTCTCGCTCTCATTAATCAGATTGCTCATTATTGAGTCTAACTACTGACAGGTTGGGTAACAGAATGTTGAGTTTGAATCATGTCTTCCATATTTTTTGTAATTGGTTTTTCTTGAAAAGATGAGTATGGAAGTTGATTTTGGAAATTGTGGTGAAATTGTGAGTCCATCGGATTTTGCGGTTGCTGCTCGAACTCATGCAAGGGTTCCATACTCAAGTTTAGTATTGATGGTTGTTCATTTTGAATAGGTGATGCTGGAAAAGATGAGTAGGACTCTTGAAAATGTGGTTGAGATGATAAGTCCAACATGTTTTGCATTCTTTCACAAAAGACTTCCAAACGCTTTTCTAGCTTAGATTCTTCTTCAATTAGATGCTCTAGAAAAGGAGTATGTGGAGTTTGATGTGGGAAGGATTGTGAATTGAGCAAATTTTGCATTTGTTGTAGGGACTCTTCTATACTCTTTTCCAAATCAGATTTTTCTTCGGGTGGTGGAACAGGAAAAGGAGTATATGAACCAAAATTAGGGAATGAACTTTGTGAAATTGTGGACAAGGCGGTTGAAAGTTTGACTTAGGGGAGGTGAATCCCCATTGACTCTGTGAAGAGTTGAAATTATGTTGAAAATTATAGTCATATGATTGAGGATATGGGTCATATTGAGTCGAATAATCCCAACTTGGCATATATGGTTGGTTCATATTGTACATAGCCGGGTTGGAATTATCCGAGTCAAATGAGGTCGGAGTGAAATATGGATTCATATTATGATTGAAAGAATTATTGTTGTTAAAATCTATATTACAGTATACAAAAAAGAAAACAAACAAACAAATAAACAAACAAACAAGGAAAAAGAAAAAGAAAACAAGCCTATGCTAGGGTTGACTTAGATCTAGACGAGTCCTAACTAATTAGACTGTTCATGGGGGGTATATTGTAGGACGCTGACCATGAGTTAATCGGCCAGGTAGGGGCAAGATCAGTGGGAGGTATCCGTGTCAGAGCAACGAGCCTAATTATGCCAAACCACTGTTCTTCGAGGTTTCGCCTCTCAATCTGCAACCTTAGACACCGATTTGATAAGAGTCAACTTCTAACAACTTCCCCCTTAGGTCAATCTCCTAAATGAGTCCGAGATGTCCCTAGGGGCCAACGTCTAGCAAGTTTTATTTAGGCTTGGGTTGTGTGAGTGGGGAGGTTATTTTTGGGCTAAGGGAGGGTAATGACTTCCCCACCTTATCTTGTATTGGGTTTTGCGCTTAAGTTAAATTTGTGCAAGTCTGCAATATAGATAAGCATGAACACAAAAAAGCGAGTAATCACTAAAGTGTTTGTCCTATACTATATACAATGCCATATGTACACCTCCTATAAATATCACAACAACATAAGAATAAAAATTGACACGTGCCTAGATGCAAATATCTAAACCGTTTAAAAGCATCCAATTTCTGTATTTTAGTTCTTACAATTATTTACAGTGCACAGGTAATATATAAAAAATTAGCAGCAGAATATAAAATATGCAAGAATTACCCAACCACACTTGAGCAAGTGTGGACTTCTGCAATATTAAAACTTAACCTGCACACCAAAAAACAAAGAAGAAAAGTTAGCAAACTTGTGAAATCAAACCTTCCCATCCCCGGCAACGGCGCCAAAATTTGATCGGGAGAAAACCGCGCACTAAAAGTGTATGTTTTGAAATAAAGATTTAAAGTGTGTGTGATTGGCTTCCTCGATACTTCCGTTATAGCATAGAGGCTAAAACGAGTCGAATCCACAAGGATGGGAGGCGATAGAAGCTTTACCTGTTGATTCACGTGTTTGTTAAAAGTTCTTCAAAGTTTGAAAGAATGAAAAGAGAAGTACGATGAAACACAAAAGAGTGGAAAACATAGAAAAGAATATGTTTGTGATTTTTGTATATATTTCTAAAACAAAGTGAAAAAGAAAGAAAACCCATGGCTACTAACTACTAATGACTTCACCAACATGCTAACCTCTTAGTGATAGTTGCCTCACATGTATTATTGGTCATCACTAGTCCTTGGTTCAAGAGCTATTCAATGTATGACCCATATGTAACTCATCACAACCCAACTCAATAAACAAGTGCAAGCTACATTTAAACCATCAATACTATAGAAGAGTAAGTATGGAGTAAAGTAATGTAGCTTGTTAATGGTTAGAAAGTTAGAGTGTTAGATCCATCATCATAAGCCATCAATGGCTCTTGCAAGAGCAAGGCCAAAACGAGGCTATTAGATTCATGTGAATTATCATAAAAGAAGTTAAACTAGTTGGTGGTTAGAAGTTAGTGTCATGAGAGAAAAGATTAGCCACACATGTAAAAGAAGTTAGATAGAAAACAAAAAGAGGTAAAGAGAGCACCTTTCATAGCTTGTCACCTTCTATTATAAGTACTCTTGTATTCCACTCATGTATCACTCTTTCTCCTAATACAAGATCTAAAACAAAATGAAAAACACAATGGGGAAGAAGAAGAACTAACCTAACCTAAACTAAACTACAACATGGAATGAAAAACTACCCTAAACTCTATATATCTCCCACTTTGGAAACCCAAGGGTATTTATAGGCATCAGGGGAATGGGGGGCTAGGGGACAGACCCTGGCCCAAAGCGGCACGCGCGCCGCGGCCCCTTGGTTGCCGTGCGCTCGGCGCCTCGAGCCGCGCGCAGCCCAATCTGTCTCCTGTCAGTTCTGGTGCCTGGTTTCTGGTTTTGCACCCCTGGTTTTGCCGAATCAGCTCCTCTAGGTCAATGGCTATGATAATAGGCTTTTAATCACCAATTAAATGGTGATTTAGATCTTCTTCTTCATTTGCACACCATGAACCTAGAATCAAGCAAGTAAGGTATTATTAGCAGAATTTATTATCAAATAAATGTGAGATGTGATGAAAATTATGCAAAATTGGAGATTAAACAGTATTCAGTGTCAGAGAAAGTCATCCTCCTGTGGGAGCGATTTCTTTTAGCTGATCGAGGAGTTAGAGTTAGCTGTCTAAATTTAGACTGCTGGCTCGTACGTGAACTGCAACGGCACTCAGAGAGCATTGTGATAAGCCGTTCACAGCAACACGATGGAGTGATCCAACTGGCATTTCTCTTCTTTGTCAAATAATCCCTTAGATCCGCGGGAGGGGTAGCCTCGAATTGTCGAGGGCTTTTCCACTTGCGAGAGTTCCCCTTGCTTCGCACAGTTGAGACGCAGGGTTCTAAGACGCGGGGCGCATGAACACAGCTCTTGCGTCGTGGCTCCGGAACGCGAGTCTGGCGTCTTTGCTGAGAAGAGACACGGCTCTCGTGTTGCCGATTATCGCATCTGGACAAAGATGCTTGAGAAACGCAGGGCTGCTGGGTCCCACGTACGGAGACGCGCATCTCGTGTCTCTGACAAAGAGCACGAACTTTGCGTCGGCGTTTGGGAGGTGGTGCTTCAGAAACGCAAGCTTGGTGAATCTCACGTTTAGGTTGCCAAACGCGGGCCTCACGTGTCTGATGTGGTACAGAAGAGACGCCGGTCTGAACTTCGCGTCCTATCTCTATTGGACCAACAGTTGCTCCAACTTGTAATTGACGCGCACGCCGCCTCTGTCACCGTTCAGCGTTCTGGTTACGCCGTGTGGGTTGAAGGGAACCCTCGGTAACTTGGTGCTGAGGAAGGGGATGAATAGGCTGAACATCAGGGATGTTAACCATACAGGCCTCCTGAGAGGCGCGGGCGTTACACATGATGCGATTAGCCACTACATCCTTCTCATCAGTCGCGTCTGGGAGAATCTCAGAGCGAACTTGAGAGCAGGTCCCCGAAGAGACTTTTCGGTAGACTCTTGCCTTTGGGCTCTTAGAGCCAGAAGAGAGAAAACTCTTCATACTTTGCTTGGCCGAATTCTACGACAAGTGATTCGATCGTTTTTCCTATACAGGTGACGTCACCTTGCGCCATAACTTGCTCGTCAGTAGAGAAAGTAGTCTCCAGCGGAGTCTCCATCTCTTGTACGGTGGGAGAAGTTTTCCTTGTAAAATTTTCTTGAATCAAATGAAAGATTACAGCAGATTAACACTCCGACTACAAGGGAGGGGAGATGTTTAGACTTGAATCTCCCTTTTATTTAATGTTGGGTTCTTGATGTGGCGATGGAGAGTGAATCTTGTTTTCGTTGAGCGGGTGAACGTCCGAACCTCTTGGGAATCCTCTCTTTGGATGACAGACGGAGTAACACAGCTCCTGTCGACCAGGAATCTCAAAGAGATTATAGACAAAGATTGACTTGTACGCAGCAAGTTGCTTGAAGAGTTGAACTCTCTTTCATTTTTATGGAAGCTCACAAGCCAAATTCTTCTCCAAGAATTATCTGATTGACCGACCCCTTCCCCATAGCAACGGGGCTTATTTATAGAGGTTTCAGGGGTGAACGTGCCCCTAAAAAACGCTCCATAATGGGGGTTAACTTCCTTATTATGTGGGCAGCAATTGACCTAATAACCAGGGCAGTTATAACTGAGATGCGGGTTTCGCGCCTTGGTGCTGTAGTGATGCTGAGACGCGGGTTTTGACCCTCTCGTCTTGGTGCTGCAGTGATGCTGAGACGCGGGTTTCGACCCTCGCGTCTTTGTGCTGTAGTGATGGCTATGATTAGCCCTGCGTCTGGAGTTTGAACTCTGCTTTTTGATGACTTGTCTTTTGTGATTTTTAGACAACTTACAATCTATGTACACATTTTAGGACTCATCTGAGCTTTGATTTGATTGTTGGTGTAATGTTGAACTAGTAGAGTTGTCAGTTGTCTTTACCAGTGTACTGTCGAACAGATTGCAGCAACAGAAACGTACTCTGTGCATTGGGAGAAAGAACGCGACTCTCATTGATGTAGACGTGAATGTCGCGTTGGACGCGCCTGTCATTGGACGCGAATGTCGTGACCTTTATTTGGATATTGAAGATGTTGGCCCAAAGGCCCTTCACTCTAGTTTTGATGATGATCAACTCATGTAGTTATAGTACTAATGATCTTGTATTTAATTAGTGACAGATTTATGATCAAGATCTTAGTAGGTGTGGAGCTTCAACAAAGGATTTAAAGTCATGTTTTGGAAGCTAGCACCGGTTGATTCACGAGCCTATGCATCAAGACCACATCAAGATTTGAGCTCGGTGGATCGTGTTTGGACCAAGTCAAGAAGATGAGAAGACTTCAAGGGAAGACTTCAAGATCAAGACTTGTGTCTAGGTATAAGATTTTGTTTTTAGATAAAATGTAAAGGATAGAATAGTTGGTGGATTGCTCAAGTATATATCACACACACACTCTTGACTTAGTTGTATTTTCATAAAAGAATTTTTAGTTTAGAAAAGACTTTCATTTTGGAAAAATACTATTTTGATTTTTGGTGTTTCTTATTTACATGTCTTTAACCAAAACCAAGTTTAAAGCTTAATGTCAAAAACATAGATATTTCATCTTAATTGTGTAGTGGATCATATCCATACACACTATGCTTTAATGAGTTCGAAATATCTTGTTTTTATATTTGGTAAAGTCTTGGAAAAATAAGTTTTGAAAAATACAAGATTTAAAAGAATATTTTCTAACAGTTTTTCTCCCAGGTGCTGACCCAGAAATGGCTGACAAGCCAGGTCGATCGACCGCACGGTCGACCGAATCAAGGGCAGGTCGACCGCACGGTCGACCGACGTGCACAGAGCCGTGCACGTCTGACAGTTCAGTGGGCGGTCGACCGGGTGGTTGACCGGAACTGAGAGCAGTGCTCTCTGTTCTTTTGGGTCGACCGGGCGATCGACCGGAGGCTCCAACGGTCGGATTTTTGACCGTTGGCGGTCGACCGGCCGGTCGACCGGCAGGCCTGACAGACCCCAACGGCTAGTTTTTCTTAGCCTATAAATTTGGGGGTTTGGTCATTATTTTGTAATAAGATTTCTTGTGGACTTTGAGCCAGTTTTTCATACTTCTTTAAAAGAGTTTTCTCCACTAAATAGAGAGCTAATACTTCTAATTAAAAGGGGAGTTTTTATCAAGAGTGTTAAAAAAGATTTCTTTGAGTTTTCCTCCATCATCTCTTTCCTTGTTTTCTCACACAACACTTGAGCTATCCATTGTCTATTCATTCTATAGGAGTGTTATTGTGAGAGTTTTTATTAGTGATCAAAGTGTTTAGATCGCCAAGAGATCTTTTCTTGTACTTTGAGGAGGCGGACAAGTGTGTTCGCGTAGTTTAGAGTTCTTGTGTGAATTTTTTGTTTGAGTGCGGCCTCGGCGAGCTTGTGGGGCTTGCATGTGTACAGACTAGGGAGTCCGAGAGATTGTAGGTGTTGCGGCACCAAGAAGTGATCCATTGGGATCAAGCATAGTGGAAATCCTTCGTGTGTCGAAGGCGGGGATGTTGAGCAAGTGTGCTCGAACCTCAAACAAATTTCTTGTGTTTGCGATTGCTCATTCTCTCTTTCTCTATCTCTGTTTATATCTTGCACTCCTTTATTGTCTATCTTATATGCATGATATACTTGTGTGCTTAATTGTTATATACTTGCTTGGGATTGTTCGCTAACACTTGTATTCAACCAAGAGAGCCAACGCGGCACCTCAACCCATTCAAGGGGAATCTAGAGAGTTAATCCAGAGCCCTTCACGAGGAATTCGGCTACACTCTTGTGTTATACATAGTGTTTAGTGTAATAGTTTGTTTAGGTCATTATAGTTTTAATTCCACATTATTTGTCATTAAGTGACCATTAGATTAGCCATCACCTATTCACCCCCTCTAGGTGATTTTCAATAGGTATCAGAGCCAAGTGCTCTTGATTTGGGTCTTACAACCTAGAGTTAAAGATCCTCATTTTTAGGCTAATCACTATATTTTTGTACACACACCATGGATTTTATGTCACCACCCATGTTTGACATTCTTAACATCCAAATTTGGAAGGTTAAGATGTCTTTGTACCTCAAAGCCTTAGGTTATAATGTTTATCTTGCCACAACTAATAATGCATATTGTTTAAATGGTAAGAATAGTGAGGCTAATACAAAAGCCCTACATGCTTTAAGATCTACCCTAAATGATGTTTATTTATCTAGGTTGATTTGCCTTTTGTAGTGTGGAACACCCTCCTCTCCCTTGGCGAAAAAGATCAATACTATGCAGGGAGTGACTCGGATGTTGGAAGCGACACCTCCAACAAGTGCTACATGGTCCAAGGGGATAACCCCGTTGAGGTAACTACCGAATCCGAGGATGAAGATAATAACATGTCATATGATGAGTTTTCTACATTTTGTCAATTATTGCTTGAGAATATGACATGATTAAAAAGGAAAATAAAAATTTGAAAAAGAATTGCTTGCATGCATAAAGAATATGATTCATTTAGGAATAACATTGCATGCTTAGAAAAAGAAAATAAAGATTTGAAAAATGAGAATGTTTCCTTGATTTCAAATTAAATGATCTTTATGAAGGAAACACTTGTTTGAAAAATAAAATTGCTTTGGTGGAAAAACAAAAGGAAGTTGTTTTTCAAGAAAATAATTCTTTAAAAAGAAATTTGTTGAAAAAGAAAAGGATAATGTTTTTCGAAAGAAAAAGAAAAATGATTTTATATCTCACCATGCCTTACATGCCACCATTAGTGAGATTAATGTTTTGAGAATAAAATTAATAATTTGAGTTCAACTTTGAATTCTTGTACATTCAATCACACTAGATTGGAGTCTTTATTTTTAAAGAAACAAACTCCACATGTTCATGCACATCCACATCATGCATATGCTTATGTTGCACACCATGATCATACACACACACATAAGTATACTAAGGTGTACATATGTACACATTGTGACCGCAAAGGCCATTTAGCAAAATTTTGTTATGACAAGTTGCATCATATGAATTTTGCTAATAACAAAAGTTTTTGGGTTCCTTATAGTACTAACCCCAAAGGACTCAAGCAAAAATTGGTACCAAAACCCCTACCTTGTGTATTTGATGTAGGTGAGGGCTCTCACAAAACGTGAGAGGGATGGTACCTTGGTAGTGGATGCAATGGACTTGATGGACATACATATTGAACGCATCACTATCAAGGAGGTTTGGTGGGATCAACCACCATGTTTGAAGCTTTGGAGTATAGTTCCTAGTTTGGTAACTATTTCTAAAACTCCTAATTTTATTTACATGCTTTTATTTCATTTGTAAAATCATATAGCATGCTCATGTTTTGATTGTTTTGTGCTTCATGTGGTATAAACTTGTAGTTTATATCAAAACTTGTATTCATACATGTACAAATAGTGAGAACAAATTGATTCATATATGTTTGCACTTCATGCTCATTTGTACCCACTATATGCACATGTATAGACTAGTTTTGATGATTCTCATTTATACATGTTTTTTTGCCTATTTTAGTGATTTACTTCATGTATATGTATTTTCTATTCAAATCTAATAAATATACATGTATACCCATGAGTCTCTTGCTTTCATGCAAATATATTTAATAGACTCTTTTATGTTTGGGATATATATGCATATTGTTAGTTTTTGGATAAATCATACATATGCCTAGAAGTTTGTTCTTAAATGAAAAATTGTATTTTCATGATTTGTTCTTGATAAAATGTTATTCATGTTTAATTTGAGCTTCATTGACTATTTTCATGAAATTGCTATTTACATGATTCTTGTACACTCACATGTTATTTATTTTGTAATGACTTAGTTTCATGTACATCTTTTATGAGCTTTAGTGTTATGAGTGTCAACTTTATGTATTTAGTATGTTTCATGAAATACATATAATTTAATGATTTTGAAGGATCTTTAAATAGTTTTTTTTTCAAAAATTAATTTAACTAGTTATTTATTCTTCAATTTTGTAGCTTATGAGATATATACATGATTTATATTGTTATCTTTCAAATTGGTATCATTGGATATTTTCAATTGGTATCAATATGACTCTTTTGGTATATACTCATATTTTGTTTTCTATATATGTATGCTTCATTTCAAATAGTATCAATTTCTATTGGTATTCTCTTATTCATACATATATATGATTTGTTTTGTACTTGAGTTAAAATTGATTTACATGTTTAAGCACAAAGTTTGTTTATGCTAAGCGTAATTCAAATTTTCAATTGGTAATTCTTATTTTTAAATAAGCTTATGCATTGGTTTTGGAAATTGGTATCAAAATTCAAAATTTGGTTGTTTTACCTTTGGTACCTTAAAAATTTGTGTTTAATTGATATCTTAAAATATGATTTTTTTTAAGATATCTCAAAATTTGTGTTATTGAAAAATCTAAAAATTTGTTTTCATAAGGAAAATGAAAATGTTTTGATTTGTATTGCCTATATGCAAGGAGGGCTTAACATCTCTTCCACATATAGATTCATGTTGAGTGTATCTTGTATTGAGGAGCTTGACAACTCTTCTTTATGTGATACACGTGTGTAGGGGGAGCTTCACATCTCCTCTTATGCATTACATAATATGTGTTATGTGAACTAGGGCTTATCATCCCTTCTTCATATAATGCATATGTGTAGGGAAGTTAACATAGCGTCTTCCTCTTCATGAATGTATATCGCATATAACCATTTCTTGATTGAGTTGTTATTTACCCCTTATTGACATTACTTTAGTTTTAGACAAAAAAGGGGAAGAAGATTTTGTTTTGTTTTGAATATTAACCCCTTATTGATCTCTTTGTTTATAACAAAAAGGGGAGAAAAATTTAGTTGTTGTGTTTTTATTTTAACCCCTTTGTTGATGATTGACAAAAAGGCGGAGAAAGATTTTGAGTTTATATGCATACTTGTGTTTAATTTTATCATGCATACCAAATAAACAAAACATAATAAGATTTTATGCATATATGTTTGGAGATAAGAACTTGATGAGTTTTATTTTCATACATGTCATTCATTTGCATACATGTTTATGTGCGTTATTGTCATATCTATTTATTTCTTGTGATGCATGAGTTAAGGGGGAGTTTCTTTGAAGCTTTACTTTAATCCATGCATATATAACTACATGAGTTTTGTCATCATCAAAAAGGGGGAGATTGTTGGCCCAAGGCCCATCACTCTAGTTTTGATGATGATCAACTCATGTAGTTATAGTACTAATGATCTTATGCTTAATTAGTGACAGATTTATGATCAAGATCTTAGTAGGTGTAGAGCTTCAACAAAGGATTTAAAGTCATGTTTTGAAAGCTAGCACCGGTTGATTCACGAGCCTATGCATCAAGACCACATCAAGATTTGAGCTCGGTGGATCGTGTTTGGACCAAGTCAAGAAGATGAGAAGACTTCAAGGGAAGACTTCAAGATCAAGACTTGTGTCTAGGTATAAGATTTTGTTTTTAGATCAATACTATTTTGATTTTTGGTGTTTCTTATTTACATGTCTTTAACCAAAACAAGTTTAAAGCTTAATGTTACAAACATAGATATTTCATCTTAATTGTGTAGTAGATCATATCCATACACACTATGCTTTAATGAGTTCGAAATATCTTGTTTTTGTATTTGGTAAAGTCTTGAAAAAACAAGTTTTGAAAAATACAAGATTTAAAAGAATAATTTCTAACAGTTTTTCTCCCAGGTGCTGACCCAGAAATGGCTGACAGGCCAGGTCGGTAGACCGCACGGTCGACCGAACCAAGGGCAGGTCGATCGCACGGTCAACCGACGTGCACAGAGCCGTGCACGTCTGACAGTTCAGTGGGCGGGTCGACCGGGCGGTCGACCGGAACTGAGAGCAGTGCTCTCTGTTCTTTTGGGTCGACCGGGCGGTCGACCGGAGGCTCCAATGGTCGGATTTTTGACCGTTGGCGGTCGACCGGCCGGTCGACTGGCAGGCCTGACAGACCCCAACGACTAGTTTTTCTTAGCCTATAAATTTGGGGGTTTGGTCATTATTTTGTAATAAGATTTCTAGTGGAGTTTGAGCCAGTTTTTCATACTTCTTTAAAAGAGTTTTCTCCACTAAATAGAGAGCTAATACTTCCAATCAAAAGGGAGTTTTTATCAAGAGTGTTAAAAGAGATTTCTTTGAGTTTTCCTCCATCATCTCTTTCCTTGTTTTCTCACACAACACTTGAGCTATCCATTGTCTATTCATTCTATAGGAATGTTATTGTGAGAGTTTTTATTAGTGATCAAAGTGTTTAGATCACCAAGAGATCTTTTCTTGTACTTTGAGGAGGCGGACAAGTGTGTTCGCGTAGTTTAGAGTTCTTGTGTGAACTTTTTGTTTGAGATGCGGCCTCGGCGAGCTTGTGGGGCTTGCGTGTGTACGGACTAGGGAGTCCGAGAGATTGTAGGTGTTGCGGCACCAAGAAGTGATCCATTGGGATCAAGCATTGTGGAAATCCTTAGTGTGTCGAAGGCGGGGATGTTGAGCAAGTGTGCTCGAACCTCGAAACAAATTCCTTGTGTTTGCGATTGCTCATTCTCTCTTTCTCTATCTCTTGTTTATATCTTGCACTCCTTTATTGTCTATCTTTATATGCATGATATACTTGTGTGCTTAATTGTTATATACTTGCTTGGGATTGTTCGCTAACACTTGTATTCAACCAAGAGAGCCAACGCGGTACCTCAACCCATTCAAGGGGAATCTAGAGGAGTTAATCCAGAGCCCTTCACGGGGAATTCGGCTACACTCTTGTGTTATACATAGTGTTTAGTGTAATAGTTTTGTTTAGGTCATTATAGTTTTAATTCCGCATTATTTGTCATTAAGTGACCATTAGATTAGCCATCACCTATTTACCCCCATCTAGGTGATTTTCAGAAGACACATATGTCTTTTGATGTGGAGACGTGACTTTGAGTTGACGCGGCTCTGTGCTTAAGTTGCGAAAGTCACGCTCAAAACTTCTTGAATCATGTCTGTTTCTTTTTTCATTAGAAAACTAGATTGAGTAAAGCAAAGAGTTTTAATTGCTAGAGTCGTGATATTAACTTAGCAAATTAAATAACTCCACTGAAAAAAATTTGAGAGTGTTACTGTCAGAGGTGTGATGTCAACTTGATAGTAGGATCTGTACTTGTGATTTGAACGAGTTTCGTGGACTTGTTATTCTATTGATGAGAATAACAAGTGGAGTTTGATCTGCTGAGGATTATGTCCGAATCTATCATCAGAGATTTAGTATTAACATGACTAGAACTTTGCTGAAAATTAGTGAAATGAAAGTTTACTATTAGAGGTGTGATATTAACATAACAGCGATTGACATTGCGATCTGCGCAATTTAAGTAGACCTGTCATTCTATTGGGGAGAATAACAAGTGGGATTGGATTTGTTGAGGATCCATGGAGATTTTTGCCATCAGAGATATAATGTTAACATAACAGGTTGGTTTTCAGATTTGAGCAAATTAAATTATCCGAAATGCGATGTTAACTTGATAAGGATGTGTGCTAGAGGTGTGATATTAACTTAGCACCAAAAAGGTCTCATTTTTATTGAGAAAACTGAGAATATCACTATCATAGGTGTAATATTAAATTGACAATGAAATGAATGATAGAGATGTGATGTTTAACTTTGCATTAAAAGTCTCAATTTCATTGGAAAAATTGAGAGAAGATCATTGTCATAGATTTGATGTTAACTTGACAAAGAAATGAATGCTAGATGTGTGATTCTTAACTTAGCATTTAAAAGTCTCAGTTTCATTGAGAAAATTGCAAGAATATCATTGTCATAGGTGTGATGTTAACTTGATAATGAAATGAATGTTAGAGGTATGATATTAACTTTGCATTTGAAAATCTCAATTTCTCTGAGGAAATTAAGAAAAAATCATTGTTATAAGTGCAGTGTTAACTTGATAATGAAATGAATGTTAGAGGTGTGATATTCAACTTAGCATTTGAAAGTTTCAATTTCACTGGAGAAATCGAGAGAAGATCATTGTCTTAGGTGTTGTGTTAACTTGACAATGAAATGAATAATAGAGGTGTGATGTTTAATTTAGCATTTGAAAGGTCTCATTTTTGCTGAGAAAATCGAGGAGATCACTGTTATAGGTGTAATGTTTACTTAATAGTGAGATAAATTTATAATATAAACAAAGCAAGTTTGGTTAGAGGTGTGATGTTCACTTGACCGGGATTAGTCTTGCGATTTGAGCAAATTTAGTCAGAGGTGTGATATTAACTTGACCGAGATTTATCTTACGATTTGAGAAAATTTGGTAGACCTGTTATTCTATTGAGGAAAATAACAAGTGGATATTAGAATCGTTGGGGACCTATTGAAGTTTTATCGTCAGAGGTTTAGTGTTAACTTGACGAACTCCATTAGGAACTAGAAAGTGACTTGTCAGGGGTGTGATGCTAACTTGATAAGGGTTCGTTTACTGTTAAAGGTGTGATAATGAACATAACAATACTTTGAGTGAACTTGTCATCCTATAGGAGATAATGACAAGTGGGATTTGATCTACTAGGGATATGAAAATTTTACTGTCAGAGGTATAATGTTAACGTGACAGGTTTGATCTGTAATCATTTCACCAGGGAACAGATACAACTTTTTGTGGTCCTACTATTCCCATGGAAGGGAATTGGTAAGAAATTTTAGAGAGGAAGGTAGGATCAGGTCCCTTAGGATTTTTAGCAAACTCTTATTTATCAACGAATTTGGTATGCCTTTACCAACTATCATTTGAGTTAGGCTAGCCATGCTATTCCCCTCAGCATGATGAGTTGTTGAGGATTTTTTGTTGTGCTCAGAAGCCAACTTTTTCCTCTATTCTTAGCCGTCGGGGCGTCGGATTATTGTTCCACAGATAACTTCTAAAATCTTACTTGGGATTAAAGAAGTATAAGCTCTATGAGAAACTTACAAGAAAATTATCGTTCCCTGTGAGTACTTCTCTGATCAGAGGTGTATTGTTGAACTTGATCAGGGATAGTACTTCTTTATTTGGAGTAGTACATGATATACTTTTAGGGGGTTTTTATTCCATCGGGAATAACAAATACTGATGGAATGATTTAGACTGTTAGAAGTAACCATTGAACGTGACAATCATAAAAGTCAGATCACCTCGTTAGCCAGTAGATTCAATGCTACATGCTCTTGTAGTCTTCCTAGTTTACTCTTGCAACTGTGTCTTCTGCTCATTCACCTTGTAAGGCTAGTTTCTTCCAAGTGGACTTTGAGTTACTCTTATTTGAATTAGGAGTGTGGTTTGTAGGTTGTGGTGTAAGTCTCTACCAATGTAGACTGTGTTATGCCACTTGGACATCGGAGCAGTATACTCTGAAATCTCTCCAAAAATGCGTTGATTGACTCTCATTTCTTTTGCTTTGTAGCAAGGAGAGTTGGCACGGATACTTTGATGTCATCTTTGAAAAATCACGCTAGGAAGAGCTTCTCGAGGTCGGCCCATTTCTTGATGGAGCCAGCAAGAAGCTTCATGAACCATTCAAAGGTAACCCCCTTGAGGGTGCTGATGAATAAACAAGTTATGATGGCATCGTTTGATACTACATTCCTTATTTGAGATTTGAGGTAATATATATGTTGGTTCAGCAAACCTTTGCCGTCGAAGGCGTGCATATTCGGTGTCTTGAACCTGGGAGGATAAGGAGCTGAATCTCACTCGACCGGGTGTGGTCGTATCATCACCATTTCTTAAAGATTGCTTTGATTTAAGATAGCCTCCAGGCGTTTCTCAAGCTTGTTCATCTTCTTGGCATGATTATCTTCTGAATTCTCTGGTTCTTCAGAAAAAGAAGATTTAAGATTTTTATATCCAAAGTTTTTTTATTGCCACTAGAGTGTTCGGAGGTAGAGTTTTCATCCTTCTTCTCTTTACCCTTGCTTTTGTGGGAAGAAACTTTAGTTTTTAGACTTTTCATCGTCTTCTTTAGCTTTTTTAAGCAAAAGAGCTATCATCTTCTTGAGATCATTGATAGACTCTTGTTGGGCTTGAAGCATCTCGTGATGTGTCTGTTGCACTCAAGCTTGCTCTTCAAACTTCCCGACTACCTCTTCTGAAGTGCTGGCCACATTTGTGAAGGCCTCTTTCTCCACGTAGGATTTTAACAAATAAGACTGTAATATGGCAGAGTGCTCATCATTCGATTCAACCCCCTTAGCCAGGTTGTTATAGTCAATTGGGGCTAACTCTCTTGTTCAGATCCAGGTATGTCTGTAAATCTCTTCAGGCTCGATTAGTATTTCTTTCAAGCCCGAGAAATATTTCGCATCTGATTCCCTGACTCATTCGACTTACTTAATGTAGTGCTTAGACCCACCATGTTGGAAGTCACCTTTGGGTACTCAGGGTCATAGATGTGTTGCTCACAGTGGCATAGGAGAGAGATTTGATTAATGTTCCTCTTCCTTGTAGTCCTTTAAATCCGTCGCAAGGGTATCTGAAGAACTATCCTCGAACCACCGGGGGTGAGAACTTCCCAGTTCAGTACTGAACTTGGCCACTTATGGTTGAACGCGACTCTCGCATTTTAGAAGTGAAACGCGAAGGTCATGTTCTAGCGTAGCCTTCTATTGAACGCGTGTCTCGCGCTTCTGAAGAGAAACACGAAGGTCGCAGTTTGACATTGTTTGCTGCTGAATGCGACTCTCACGTTTTGGCACAGCTTGAGGTTGAAACACGAAGGTCGTGTTCTGGAGCAGCTTAGGTTGAATGCGGATCTCGCATTCTTGAGTTGAGATATGGATTACACGTTTTGGCACAGCTTGAGGCTAGATGCGAACTTCACATGTTGGTACTAAAACACGCATCTCATGAACACGGGGATCGCTTTTTGTGGCAGAAATGCGAGGTTGAATCCGAGCTTCGCGTTTGGTGCCAACAAAACTGTCTTCAGCTTTTGTTTGCTAATAGTGAGCTTGACGTCTTCGTTGATGATCAACAGGCCGCTTGGCTCATAGGAGTTGTTGCGAAACCCCTGTAAACTGAGTTTGTAGAGTCTTAGGAGAAGTTTGGTGGCGAGATTGAGCGACGCCGCCATGAGCCAAGACATTAGCTTTGTGGATTTCTTGAGAGACGTTATTTCAACACGGGAGGTTTTCAGATCCTCAAGAGAGGTTGACCCACTTGCTTTGTCAAAAAGCGTATGGACTTCTCTATGAGAAGTCTCCGAAAAGACTTGAGAGCAAGTCTTGCTTGAGACTTCGAGGCAAATGGAGCCCGAGAAGAGAAGTTCAAATTTCTCTTAGTCAAATTTGACGACAAGCGATTCAATGGTTGATCCGAGAAGCTTGAAATCGGCTTGCGCTACGACCTTCTCATTGGTAGAGAAAACTTTTTCCAGCTGAGTCACCATCTTTTGGTTCCTCGAGAAAATTGAAAGCGTGTAAATTCTTTATTTGATTGTAAAGAAAATTACAACAGATCAATAATCCAATTACAAAAGAGGGAAGAATGATTGGATCTCCCTTTTATTTAATGTTGGGTTCTTCGTGTAGCGGTGGAGAGTGATTCTTGTTCTCTGTTGATGAGCCGAACCATAAACTTGATCTTCAAATCTTTATACTCTCGTTGAAAGCACACTGGTAAAGTATAAACCTTAATCAGTGGCTAAAATCTCAAAGAAATTATAGAACTTGAACTCAGCAAGTTTATAAAGAGTATTCTCTTTCAGCAGTCATGTGCTCAAGTTTCAGCCTTTTATAGTTATCCAACTTCAAGTATTAAGCATCAAGTGTGACGATTCTCCTCCTCTGGCCTATGGCTTCTTAGGTTCCTCCTTCAGAACTCCCCCTCTTTTTATGAGCTATTTATAGCTATTTATAGAGGATTCTTGGGTGTAACCAACCCCTTAAATCTCTCCATAATGGGAGGGGTGTAACCAGCCCCTTAAATCTCTCCATAATGAAAAGTTTTTCTCATTATGTGGAGAGAAAATGGGGTGTAACTGACCAAGTTCATGGCTGTCAGTTACAACAGAAACACAAGTCTGGGCTAGGCCTAGACCTCGCTCTGATGTTGAGAGGCGGAGCCCACAGGCTCGCGTCAGTATTGGAACGCGAAGCTCACAGGCTCGAATTGAAGTTGAAACATGAAGCTACATTTGTGTTGAAATGCGAAGCTATATAGGCTCACGTTTTAATGTTAAAACGTGACCCAGATTTCTGCGTCTCAAAGAACAGCATGATCATCGCGTTTGGCAGAGACTGTGAGGTTCACGTCAGAGGTTAGAACGCGACCTCTGTGTTTGATAAAGGACGTGAGGTTCCCGCTTGGGTTGAGACGCGACCCTCGTGTTTGGCATGAGTCCTGTGTCTGAGGCTAGAACGCGACCTCCGCGTTTGCGAGGCTCGCGTTTGAGGGTTTGTCTTCAGTAATTTTTAGACAGCCTATAATGGATATAGGCCAAGTTTAGGTCGAACCATGTTAAATTGTGTGTTCTTTTTCTTATATCTCATAATATTCATCTTGTGTACTCGAGATAATCGATCTCATGACGTACTTGAGATCATCAGTGGGGATCTTCGAATCACCTAACTATAGGTATCATAGTTAGTATGATATCCCGGGTTATGCATGCAACAATTGGTATTGGAGCATATCAATTCCGTTACAACAAATGGTATCAAAGCATAATGCATGCAACAATTGGTATAAGAGCATATCAATTTTATCTCAACAAATGGTATCAAAGTTGATGGTGTTCATTCAAGACTCCAGTGCTTTAGATGAAGCAGAAGACGTCAAGTCGATGGAGTTCGGCGGATGCATCAAGCTGAACAAGACAACAAAAAAAAATTTAGATTTGTTCTAAGGTAAAGATCGATGACTTTTGGAGTATATGATCGGTCACCTATGTTTCATATCTAAGTCACATTTCCATAATTATTTTCTAATAAATCATGTGTTTAATCTTACTTTTGTTTAATGTAGTACAAGCCCATTGCTAATGGAGGTGGAAAGAAACTGAGCCCAAAAGCCCGCTTCAATTCTGATTTAAATCTAAATCAAGAAGGGACCAATAATCAGGAGGATAAAGACAATTCTAGCTAGAAATCAATGCAAATCAAGGAAGATAAAACCAATTATAAATCAGCTAAATTCAGATTTTCAATAAATCCAGTCAGTTAACCGAAGATCAACGAAGAATTGTCAAAGACAGAATGTTAAAATGGCAAATCATTTTGGATAAATGGAAAGCAAATCAAAAACTGAAGAAATCGCGGCCCTTGATATAGCCAAACGGCCACATCCGGGCCGCGGATCCATGGCAAAAGCCGTAGATCGGTGTCTTTGTAGAATGGATAGGGGAAGCATTTGCTTCCCCTATCTTCTCACGCTCTCTCCACTCGGGTTTTTGGTTATAAATATTATATTCCACAGCGAAGAAGGCACCAAAGACGAGTTTAAGTTTTTCTCTTTATCTTTAAGGTCTAGGATCGTTGTTACATAGTTTATGAGAAGTTATATCTCAGTTCGTAATCTGTAGTTCAGTTCAGAAACAAAGTGAGAGAGAGAAAGAGTGATTGTAATTTGAAGTTGAAGTGACAGCAATAAGGATTCGACGGACTTCTTTTCTTCTCCAACTCACGGGTATGTCGCATTTTAATTTTTTTTAATGAGTATCTAAATCTCTTCTTTCTGAGCTCACTAATCTCTCCTCTCTGTAGGATCTATAGACAAGGCAATACAAACATAAGAGGAGAGGTGAATAGTATTTATAAGCTTTTAAAAATAAACTACTTACAAGAAAGTAAATGTATAGAAAAAATCTCAGAAAAATGCAAATGCAAACGCAAAAGATTTTATCCTGTTTTGGTCCTTGTGATCTACGTCCAGTCCCCAAGCAACCTGCTTGAGGTTTGCCTTATCCTCATTTTAATACACCCCAAAATTACCTCCTAGTACACTACTTGACAAAACAACCTTTGTCAAATCTGTACAACTCTTCTCTACTTCAAGAAGATAACAACTCTTTGATTGAATATAATGAATTCTATAAGCTTGAAGCTTGTACATGATTGTGAACAAGGTCTCTTATAGGTGGACTCTCAGAATTCTTTACAAGAGAATTGAAATTGTGTGAAAAACAGAAAGTAGAAACAAGTTTTCTGAAAAACAGAATTTTCGAACAGAGTTTGGGCAGAAAAACTTGTGTTTTAAATTGGTAAATTCATCCTAGGATAATATCCCTATTTAGGTGAAATCAATAGTCAGTTAGGAAGTTATCAACTCAAATTTGAAAATCAGAATGTTGAATAAAATACTAGAAAATCAATAACTGTTTAACAGTCAGAAACTACTGTTAGTCAATTAGGGAATATGAGTAGTCAACTAGAAGAATAATTTTTACCTAAGTTAGTCGACCAGTCAAGAAAGCAAGACTACTATATCAAGGCTGATACAGATGATAAGTTTCTGAAAACTATAATTAGTCGATCAGTTGAAAGGGTTAGTCGACTATAACATGAGTTAGTCAATTAGCAGTGTAGGTAAGTCGACTAATACTGCTAATAATCAACAAATAGAGAACTGATATATTTTTGTGGAAAGATTTAATCGACTATATAAATGATCAAGTCGACTAGAAAAAATATTAGTCGACCAGACTAGGGGATAAGTAGACTATATGATTATATTGTGTGTGTGATCAAGGCTTTTAACAAAATTCTAAAAAATACACAAAATTAATCAAAGTCTTTGTATGAGCTTGAGCAACCAGAACTCAGTATAAACGCTTAAGATAATGCTGCAATATATCTGTATCACTTTTGTTATTCATCATCAAAATCTATCAAACTGAAAGTTTCAACAGTCTCCCCCTTTTTGATGATGACAACCTGTGTGCATAAAAACTTCCCCTGCAATGAACATGTTATAACAAATATATATAACAAGTGTTCTTGTTCTCCCCCTGCATGAGACATAAAAAATAGCCATATATCCATATATCTTATCCATATATTTGTGCCATATATCTTATCCAGATATCAAGAATCATAACATAGCACATCTAGATATCAAGAATCACACCATATAGCACATATATAACTTCAAACTTTCTCCCCTTTATCATTAACAAAAAAAGAAATATCACATATCATAAAGATAGACATTAACAACTAAAATTTTCATAACATACCAGAAAATGTCAATTATTACAATAGAAAACCGAAAGAGATAGCGAAAAAATACAAAAGATGCAAGAAATCCCAAAAAACAAGTAGCAACATAAAAATAAAGCCAACTCCATATGTATTAAATGTTGGATCCGACAGGAGAAGGTGGTGGAAAACAGGTATTGAGAAGATCCAGAATTTTCATTTGGGTGGCTTCAAAAGACTCTATCTTCAGTTGCATATTCATAAAATGCTCCATGAGTATAGATTGATTTGTGAGCAACGCAGACTGAGAGTTCAGTATAGATTGTTGTTGGGCTTGTAGAGTTAAGATTTCAGCAGAAATAGAGTTGTAAAAGGCATTAGGAAAGGAAGAAGGTGGTTGAGAGGTAGTAGGTTCAGTGAATGGAGGTTGAGTGGAGGAGAAAGGAACTTGAGTAGAATTTTGTGCAAGAGGAGAGGATGGATGTTGAGGATGTGGTGAAGGTTGAGAAAAGTCATGAAGTTTCATACGATGGAGAACGGCACGATCAAAAGACTCAAAAACTTTGAAGACACTTGTTTCGGAAGCAAGATCTATTTTAAATTTCTGAAACACATAAGACAAGAAGGCTTCATACAGTAAGAAGGAAGTATCGTCCTTGACATGATTATCAAATATTATCTTAGCCCAATTAACTTCTAGTCCAGCCATGATGGTATAGACACAAGTAGCTAAATCACCAAAATAATAGTTATAACTCCCGATTTTTGGACATATATTATAGGCAAAGATACGACCAATTAGACGAGGAATAGGCTTTAATTTATTGTTAGTCATTGGTAGTCCTTGACCTACAAGAAAGATATTTGATAAGACCTCTTCATCATCTATATCAATGTCATTAAGAATGGGTGATACGGAATAGAAAGAATACGACATAAAGATTTTAGAGATAACGTGATATGCACACCTTTAACCAGAGAATAGATATGAACATTATCATTATTGTCTTCATAGATTAAATTTGTGTAAAAAAGGTGGATCAAGAAAGGATAATACCCTTACCTAGATTCAGTAGAAAACATAGTATAAAGACTAGAATTTTGAAGATAAGAGATAATATTATATTCATGAAAGTCTTCATACTTAACAAATCTACTAGGTAAGATTTCTAACTGAGAAATTTTTAAGAAATCATCTTCTAGAGCAGGATTTTTAAGAAAAATCCTAAAATCTGTTTGATAGGAAGATGATGATGGTGTAAACTTAGATTTCTTAGATCTAGACATAATTAGAACTAAAATTAAGGTTGAGAAAGCAGGAATTGAAAATAAAAGACAAAGATTGAAACAAATTTTACCCAGAAATTGGAAGAAAAAGGGAGTGGGTTCTGCTGCAACTGCTATAGCCGGCTGCTGCTGCGGCTGGAGGAGGAAACGGGTGAAAACAGGGGGTTTGATGAGGAGGAAAGGGTAAAAATAATAAGTAACTACAAGATCAATGGTTAGGAGTGAAAATAGGTAGAGATTGGATCCAAAAATTATGAAATGGGTTGGGTTTGAAAGTCAGAAATCCAATAACAGAACACATATTTTTACATAGTTAGTCGACTTGGGTTCATGATTAGTCGACTAATCCTCATGTTAGTCGACTAATTGGTCGATATAGTCGACTAATTCTGAATAGCTCAAAAACATCATTTTTCGGTTTGATAACATTAGTCGACCGGACATCTGTTAAGTCGATTAGTGACTTTATAAGTCGACTAAAAGACTTTAGTAAGTCACTAATAAGTGAAAAAATGCATGAAACAAATGTGAAAAAATATTTAAATATCAGAAATATTGCAAATACCTAAATCTCTTCGAAATCCCATAAAAATATCTTCTTTTTAGGTTTTTTAAAAATATCTGCAATTTGATTATCAGTTGATATAAAATTTAGTGAAATATCACCTTTTAAAGCATGATCATGTAAAAAATGATGTCTAATATCAATATGCTTTGTACGTGAATGATGAATTAGATTTTTAGATAAGTTAATAGCACTGGTATTATCACACATAATAGGTGAATTTGTGAGCGATATACCATAATCAAATAAGCTTTGTTTCATCCATAAAATCTGAGCACATGCAATACTAGCAGCAATATATTCTGCTTCGGTTATTGATAATGATATAGAATTTTACTTTTACTAAATCATGATACTAGTGAATGTCCCAAAAAGTCACAAATACCACTAATACTCTTCCGATTAGATTTACTCCAGCAAAATCAGCATCACTATATGATATTAAATCAAATGTGCTTGATTTTGGATAAAATAATCTATAGTTGATTGTGTTATTAATATATCGAAGATATCTTAACTATAAAGCTTTCTTAAGTTTAAAAACATGAATTGAAAATTTTTCATGTTCAAAACCTGGAGGTTGTTCAACATAAACAGTTTCTTTAATAAAACTATTTAAAACAGTGTTGGCCCAAAGGCCCATCACTCTAGTTTTGATGATGATTAACTCATGTAGTTATAGTTTACTAATGATCCTGTGTTTATATATTTTCAGTTATTGATCAAGATCTTAGTAGGTGATTAGCTTCAACAAAGGAGTTTTGGAGCTAACACATGTAGATTTAAGAGCTCGTGCGTCAAGATCATATCTAGCACTTGGTTAGAGTCAAGATCGTTGGATCGCGTTTGGATCGAGTCGACTTGGAGACTAGAAGACTTCAGTTTGTATTTAATTTAGAATGTTTAGATCTTTCATAAAGGTAGATAGTGTTGATATGCTCAAGTTCACATACATACACAAGTTTCAATATGTTTGATTTTTCGGCTTAACCGGTTTTGGATTTCATGTAAAAAATATAGATATATCATTTACATGTATATTGAATTTTATTCATGCACTTTATACTTAAAATATAGTTTAAATATCTTATTTTTGTATCTATATGAGTTTTGGAGAAATCGGATTTCCATTTCAAAGTTTGATTTTTTTTGAAAAATACCGATTTTGGTTTAAAGCCTATTTTCAATATCACAAAAAATGGTTCAAATAGTTTGTAATATGTGTTGAATTTTAGTCATACATATTTTTTCTTCACAGATCTTATAAGAACTTATTTTTATAGAATTTATGTGATTTTATGGGATTTAATTGGTATTAAATAACCTAAGTTTTCAATCATAAATTACCCAGCCAGATCCACTGGCAGTCGACCAGACGGTCGACCGACTGGTCGACCGATGTGCACGAGAACGTGCACATGGCCAACCTTTAAGGTCGGTCGACCACGCGGTCGACCGACTGTAAGCACCTAACTCTCAGGTGCTGGCCAGTTGACCGGGCGGTTGACCGGAGGTTCGACGGTCAGAAAAATGACTGTTGGCCGGTCAACCGAAGGGGCATTTCTGCCCTTTCCTGCTGCCAACGGGCAAAATTTTTGAAAGGGTTATAAATACCAGTCTCTTGGGTTGTTTTATACATGATTATTTAGAGTTAAAATTTCTTTTTTTTAGTGGTTTAGCAAGAAGTTTTTAAAGAGTTTTTGAGTTAAAAAGATTTATCTTTATTTGTTTTAAAGTGTTAGAAAAATCAAGAAAAAATAGAGTATTTGGGAAATGATTTTGATCTTTATTTCTATCTTCTTCTAGTATTTTTTTCAAGTATTTTTCTTTGTGATTTATTTTCCAAACACTTTATTTTCTCACACTTGAGCTATCATATCTATCCTATCTATAAGATCATATTTTTGTGGGAATATTTGTTTGTGGTCTTTGAGATCACCAAGAGTTGTAACCTTTCTTTGCTTTGGGTTTCTGGTCATCCCTCTTGTGTAGAGGTAATTGTTGTTGTTGTTTGACTTAGTGCCTTGTCCCTCTTAATGAAGAGGTGATTGTTGTTTGGCTTAGTGCCTTATCCCTCTAGTTTGAGGTGATTGTGGTTGTGCCTTACCTCTTGTGTAAAGGTGATTTTGTTGGAGAGAGGAGTTGTGTATTCCTACTTTGTATTTGCCAAATTCTCGGTGGAGGTTCCCTGTGTGGGAGGTCCTGTGTGGACATATAGTGAAAATCCTTCTGTGTGAAGGCGGGCACATAGAGCAATGGTTCGAATCTCAAAACATATCTTGGTGTTTGTGATTAATCCACTATCTCTAAACTCTCTCTTTTATATCTTGCATTGATTCATATTACTCATATCATATATGCTTGGTATTGATTCTGTGCCAATACTTGTGTTAAACCAAGAGAGCTTCATATAGCACCTCAACTCTTATTTGGAGAAATTTAGAGGAGACAGTCCAGAACCCGTCATTGGGAATTCGGCTACACTCATTGGTTACACTTACTGTATTGCATTTAGTTTTTAATTCCACATACATTTATCATTAGATTAGCCATACACCTATTCACCTCCCCTCTAGGTGTATTTTCAAAAAGCACTTTTAACATCTATTTGATAAAGTTTGAAATTCATAAACCAACAAAAATAAGTAAAATACGAATGGATTTAAGTCTAGCTACTAATGCATAAGTTTTATCAAAATCAATACCTTCTTCTTAATTGTATTCTTGTGCAACTAACCTTACTTTGTTCTTAATAACTTGACCTGATTCATTAAGTTTGTTCTTAAATATCCATCTGGTATCGATGACTGGATGATCAGTAGGACGTTGTACAAAATTTCAAACATCATTTCTAACAAATTGATTCAACTCTCTTGCATTACAATAGTCCAAAAATCATCTACACATGCTTCTTTGATATTCTTCGGCTCAATGAGTAATATGAAAGCAATTTGTGTCATGTAGGTCAACTTGGATCTAGTCTGAACGCCTTGAGTTATATCTCTAATAACCAAATCATGTGAATGATTCCTTATTTCAATATATGCTTTAGGTAACTCAATAGGAGTCTCATCAACATTAGAAATGTTAGGATCTTCAGAAGATATAATAGTATTATCAATAGGAGTGTCATCATTATCATGTGAAGAAGTATTAGAAATAGACTTAGTCAAAAATTCATCAAATTTAATATGCAATGATTCTTCAATAGTAAATGTTTTCTTATTAAAGATTCTATATGCTTTACTTTGAGTAGAATATTTAACAAAAATACCTTCATTGGATTTAACATCAATTTATCTAAAGCATTTCTTATATTTAAGATAAAACATTTACATTCAAAAATCTTGAAATAAAAACTTTTAGAATTCTGTTATAGAATAGTTCATAAGATATTTTGTTTAAAATAGGTCAAATAAGCACACGATTTAAAACATAACATGCAGTAGCAACAGCTTCAGCCCCAAAATATTTTTGTAAATGACTATCCATAAGCATAGTTCTAATACATTCTTGCAAAGTCCTATTCTTTCTCTTCATAACATCATTTTGAGGAGATGCTCTAGGAAAAGCAAAGTTATATGTAATACTATACTTATCACAGAAATTTACAAAAGATACATTTTCAAATTCTCCTCCATGATCACTTTGAATAGTAACTATGTTTAAAGACTTTTGATTTTGAATTCTTTTACAAAAACTTGAAAACTCATTAAAAATATCATTTTTATTCTTTAGAAAAATTACCCATTAAAAATTGGAATAATCATCAATAATAATAATAACATACCTATTTTTGTTTAAAGAAGCAATATGAGTAGGACAAATAAGTCCAAATGCAACAGTTGTAAAAGTCTATTAGTAGAAACTAAATCTTTAAATTTAAAAGATGATTTAACTTATTTTCCTAATTGACAAGAATCACAAAATAATCCTTTTTAAAAGCTATTTTTGAAGGCCTTTAACTAAATCAAATTTAGAAATCTTAGAAATTGTTTTCATATTTAAATGACCAAATCTTTTATGCCATAAAAAATAGTCATTATTAGAAGCAAGTAAACATAAGTTATCATTTGATGATATACAAGTTACTGATAACTCATAAATATTATTGTTATGAGAACGTTTAAACAGAATATCTTTCATGTTGGTGTCATATATAAGACATGCATATTTTTCAAAATAATTTTATAACACTTATCACATAACTGACTAATACTTATAGATTGTGTTTTAAACCTCTTACCAAAAGAACATTTTCAATAAGGGTTTTTGAAATGTTACCAACCATGCCAATACCAATAACCTTTCTTTTGTTATTGTCACCAAATATTACTGTACCTCCCTTTTTGATTTGAATAAAAGACAGTAGTTGAATGTGACCAGTCATGTGTTTGGAACAACCACAATCAAGTATCCACTTTTCTGTATAAGGTACCTATAAGATAAAATATTTTGTATGGTACCCATCATGATAGGGTCCGAAAAAGATTAGCCTTTAGGAACCCAAATCCAATTTGAATTTAGTATCCATTTCTTAGTATAAATATGATTACAAGAATTACATACATGTTGTATATATGATGCAATATAAACATTTTTATCTACATTATTTAGATTTTTAGGAATCCATATATATTTGTTCCTAATTCTTTTTGAAATAGTATCAGTATTTCTTTTAAAGAATTATATAGATTATGATTATTCTTTTTATAAAAGTGTGTATATTTTACAAAATTATTTTTTGAAAATCTAAGACGAACATGTGTAGGTTTTTCAATCTTATCTTTGAAAATCATATACCAAAATGATTATTTAACATCTTTTGATAAGACAATAAATCATTTAAATTTTCTTTTCTTTTATTAAATTTTGTCACATTTTTCAAAATTTCTTCATACTTAATTTTGAAACTAGTCATATCTTTATCTAAAATAGTAATTCTAGAATTTAAAGAAACAGTTTCTTTTTTAAGTACATAATTCTCTTTTAAGAAATTCTCATTATCCATTTTTAAAGATGAAATAACTTTTTCAAATTCAGATTTTTGAGAATCTAATGAAGATATTTGAGAAATATGAATTAAATTTTTTTTTGATAAGTTTGTCATTTTTTGTTAAAATTTTATTTTTAATCTTTTTATTTTTTAAATTATCATAAAGTTTATTAAATGCTTCTAATAATTTAGCATTGTCTTGTACCTCATTTTCTTGAGCCATGAAGCAGATATTGGCAGTTTCAGTGGCTTCTTCTTCATCATAGGAAGATGAATCGCTGTCATCCCAAGTTCCTTGGAAGGCTTTCTTCTTTTTATTGAACTTATTGAAATTCTTGAAATTTTCTTTGGATTTCATCAACGAACAATCTTTCTTTATGTGACCTAGTTTTTTACACTTAAAAAAATAGGATTATCATTAATATTGTTAATCTTTTTAAACTTATCTTATTTTAAGAACTTTTAGAATTTTCTTGAAAGCATTGTCATGTCCTCTTCATTGTCATCTGAATTGTCCATATCTGAGGATGTATGGAAGGCAAATACTTTCTTCTTGAATTGAAGTTGTTGTTCATCCTTCTTTCTATCTTCAAATTGCACTTCATATGCCATTAAATTACCAATAAGGTTTTCTAATGACATTATTGAGAGATCATTTGCTTCTTTTATTGCAGTAGTTTTCTTCTCCCAATCTGACGTGAGTGCACGAAGGATCTTTTTGACTTTTTCAACTTAAGTGTATTCCTTTCCAAGGGCTACTAAGGAATTTGTAATGTCATTGAACCTTGTAACCATTTCTGCAATGGTTTCATTCTCCTTCATTTTGAAAAGTTCAAACCTGTGAACAAAAATAGAAAATTTTAATTCTTTAACCTTATTTTTACCTTCATGTGTTACCTGTAAAATCTGCCAAATTTGATTTGCAGATTTGGCTGTTGACACACGATTGAATTCTTCTTCATTTAAGGTACAGAAAAGTGTGTTCATTACTTTGGCATTAAGGTTGACAGACTTCTTTTGTTCTTCACTCCAAGCATCATAATTGGTTGTAGGTTTGGTGTATGATGCTTCCACTATGTTCTATAGTTCATAGTTGAGTGATTGTAAGTAGATCTTCATTCTACACTTCCAATAGTTATAGTTTGATCCATCAAATAATGGTGGACGTTATGCAGAATATCCTTTGAATTATGATGAAGGAAACCCCGTTGCAATCCTCGCTCTGATACCAAGTGTAAGATCTATAGACAAGACAACATAAACACTAGAGGGGGTGAATAGTGTTTATAAACTTTTAAAAATAAACTACTTGCAGAAAAGTAAATGTACAGAAAAAATCTCAAAAAATGCAAACGCAAACACAAGAGATTTTATTCTGGTTCGATCATTGTGACCTACATCCAGTCCCCAAGCAATCCGCTTAAGATTTTTCTTATCCTGATTTTGATACACTCCAAATCAACTCCTTGTACACCACTTGACAAAATAACTTTTACCAAATCTGTACAATTCTTCTCTACACCAAGAAGACAACAACTCTTTAAATGAATATAATGAATCCTATAAGCCTTGAATCTTGTACGTGATTGTGAACACGGTCTCTTATAGGTGATAGAATTGAAATTGTGTGAAGAAAAGAAAGTAGAAACAAGTTTTCTTAAAAACAGAATACTTTTGAACAGAGTTTGGGCAGAAAAACTTGTGTTTCGAATTGGTGAATTCATCCTAGGATAATATCTCTATTTATAGGAGAAATCAATGGTCAGTTAGGGAAGTTATCAACTCAAACTTGAAAATGAGAACATTAGATAAAACACAAAAAATCAATAACTGTTTAACAGTCAGAAACTATTGTTTGTCGACTAGGGAATAGGAGTAGTCGAATAGAAAACAATTTTTGCCTAAATTAGTCGACTAGCCAAGGAAGCAAGTTGACTATATCAAGACTGATACGGATGATAAGTTTCTAAAAACTATAATTAGTCGACCAGCAGAAAGGGTTAGTCGACTATAACATGAGTTAGTCGACAAGCAGTGTGGGTAAGTCGACTAATACTGCTAACAATCAACAAATAGGGAACTGATATATTTTTGTAGAAAGACTTAGTCGACTATATAAATGATCAAGTCGACTAGAAGAAATATTAGTCGACTAGACTAGGGGATAAGTGGACTATATGACTATATTATGTGTGTGATCCAGACTTTTAACAAAATACTAAAAAAATACACAAAAATAGTCAAAATTTTTGTATGAGCTTGAGCAACCAGAACTCAGTATAAACTTTTGAGATAGAGCTCCAATGCATCTGTATCACTTTTTTTATCCATCATCAAAATCTATCAAACTGAAAGTTCGAACACTCTCTAATATCGATTCTTGATCAATATTAATGAAAAGACCCAATTGAATTATATGAATGCCTTAGACAAAACCTTGCTTATTGCGAGTGTTCTTGAAGACACATGAGGATGTGATTGAATTTTGAACTTAATCTTAAAATTAGTCATTAAAAAGAACTTATTTTTATTCCATGCTTGCTTTACTGCTATGATGGTTTAACATCAACTCAAGAAAAGATTTCAAAACTAAAGTTCGATTTCTAAAATAAATCATCTTATGTATTTTACTTGATCTTGTTTAAAAACAAGGCTAAACTTTTTGCCTATGATCTCATTGAGGCCCTCAAAACTTTCAAGGAAAAAAAAATCTAGAGTTGGGTAAAGATTAGTAAGCCCGGATTTCTCTTTATTAAAACAAACAAACACCATCACTCTTAAAGCCTTTTAAAGATCACATTCCCCAAAATCTTTTTCAAGTTTCAAGTTTTCTTTAAATCATCTCTCTACTCTCTATTGTCTTTTCACATTAAACAATACCAACACCATTCTTTACTTTTGAAATAATACATCGAAAAATTTTCATCGCATTCCTCCTTGTGGACCATGACCGTTAGCTCAAAACTACACGGTAATTCTTACTGCATTTACTTCCAATTAACTTTTAGTGCTGTTGCCGGGGAGGAAACAGAGTAATTATTTTTTAACAGTTTGGCATCTTATTTAGGGCTATCAAGAAATCAGGTTTATCACTCAAGTATTGCAGGAGAAGACTTGCTATTCTGTACCCTTACTCTAAAAAGTAGGAAACAGAATTTTAAGAAATTGCAGTGCAAAAGCTTGAAATTTTTTTTGGACTACTAAAAAATTCTTTTTTGCAGGACATATTACTTTACAAAAATGCAGTTTTTTTATGTTAATCCTGCTATATCTGATATCTACATACCATATTTTTACTCCAACAGTAATCTGATTGATTGCCAATTACTTAAAAAGTATTTAAACTTGCATTCTAGGCATTTGTCTAATTACGTTTCTTTTACAATTACTATTGAAGAAAATTGGAGACAAGGTACGTTTGCATAGCATCTAGCATAGGAACATTCTTGGGTGATTTACTTGCTTTTTGATTTTACTATTACTTTATACTTGCACACATGCACAATCTGTTTTAAGGGCAAAACCCAAAACAAGGTAAGGTGGGAAAGTCATTACCCTTTCTTATCGCACAAACCATCTCCAAGCACACAATGCCTAAGCCTAACTTAAAATCTAATAGATGTTAGCTTTAGGGACATCTCGAACTCATTAGGAGAGTATCCTAAGAGGGAAGGTGTTAGAATTTGACTTCTGTCAAATCAGTGTATAAGGACAGGGATTGAGGGGCGAAACTCCGAAGGCTAGTGGTTTGGCTTAATTAGGCTCGTCGATTTTACGCGGATACCTCTCACCAATCTTGCCCTGACCTAAATGATTAACTTATAGTCAAAGTCTACATTATACCTCCTGTGGACAATTAACCAGTTAAGAGTTGTCTAGGTCAAAGTTTACCTTAGACTAAACTTAGTTGCTTTCTCTTTTTCTTGTTGACTATTGGTGAACTTGTTTGTGGGAGTTTTGAATATGCAATCATGGTCGAGAAACCCAAACACATCTAGGTTAATTAGAAACACATCACTACCCAAGCAAGAATCCAAACTAGATTCGGTTATGACTCAACCAACATCTTTGCAGGATAGGTTCTATTCTATTAGAATCACACTGTCATCTTGCATCCAACTTCCAACGGTTGGTGAACACAACTTTGAGCTCAAGCCTCAGTTCATCAACACACTCCCTAAGTTTCATGGTTTAGGGTCCGAAGATGCTTAGAGGAAGTATGCTTAATGATGAAAATCTCACACCTTGTAGATGATGTTATTAGGTTGAGATTTGTCCCATTTGATCTTAAGTACTGAGCTAAGAAATGGCTTTACAGCTTTGCGACCGACTCTAGCACATCATGGGATGGTTTCATCAAGGTCTTCTTGAAGAAATTCTATCCAATTCATAAGACCACTCTCATTAGGAAGAATATCATGTAATTCAAATAAGAACCTAGTGAACCATTTTGGAGGTACTCTGTACGCTTCAGAGACCTCCTTATTCAATGTCCTCATCATGGAATAGAGAAATGGCGATAATGTCAAATTCTAAATGACGATTTAGACTATTCAACCAAGACCCTCTTAGAAACCATCTGCCAAGACAAAATGATGAAAATGAAAGATAGGATTTATATGAGAATTTAGCTGAAAAGACCATCCAATGGTAACCGACTAATGAAAACTTTAGGAATTCAAGCTCCATCCCTTCAAAAAGGAGGTCTCCATTCAATTAAATTATCCATAACTACCGAGGCTAGAATAGAAAACTTAGAAAGAAGACTGAAAGTTTTAGAAACTAAGAAACCAAGTCCAGTCAATCAAATCAGTCCAAATCAATTTCCAACTCCGGATTGTACTTATTGTCAAGTCATGAATCATGTGTTTGAGGAATGTCCAGTGCTTCAAGCTCAACAATAATTTTCTGAACCGATAAATGCGGCCTTTTCAAGACCCAACAATAATCCTTATGCACAAACGTACAATCTTGGCTGGAAAAATCACCCGAATTTCTCATGGAGCCAAAATAACAATGATCACTCATGGTCAAACCATTCAAACCACTTTCAACATTCCAATAATTCTTTCAATCATCACCCTAACTTTTCAAATTACCATCACAATTCTTTCAACCATACGCCTAATTTTTCAAATTATCAACAAAACTTTCCCAACCAAGCTCCACAATCTTCTTTCCAGATCCTCAACTTGAGAGGAGAGTAACTGATTTTGAGAAAATATGGAAAGATATATGAAAAATCAAGATTCTCTTATGCAAATAATACAGAGGCTATAGGTTCAAATGAGCCAATTAGCCAACCCACAGAATGAAAGGCTAAAGGGTATCTTGCCTAGTCTGCCAGTAACGAATACTAGTAATTGTCAACAAGCCCTTTTGGCTGAGAATCAATCATTGAATCAATATAATGTTGTTCATACATTAAGCTCGGGAAAGAAAGTTGATAATCAAGTGTCAACACCATCCAATTGGTATATAGATGAGGGTTTTCTTATTTCGATTATTCCTTTGATGTACTTATCTCATAAAGCCGTAATCCGGGTTGTGCTACTGGTTTTGCCGTATTTTCTTTCATCAAGTTTTTATTCAGATTTTCAGTTTTACTACTATTATTATATTATATATATTTCTAGCTTTACCACTTGTGTACTACTTCACTGATCTCCTGCTATTACCATATTGTATACAGCTTGTCTCTTGTATGATATTATGCTTGTATTTCTGTACTTAACCTCCTGACTTGTTTATTCTTGGTTTATACAGATACTTAGTTACCGTATAACTTCCTGATAATTCATACTATTCTATTTAGTTGTTATTGAGGACAACTCAGATTGTGTGTACTCAGTCGATGGAGATATAAGGTATATGGTATATAGATGAGGGTTTCCTTATTTAGATTATCCCCCCGAGGTATCAATCTCATGAACCTATCTACTGAGCCCGTACAACTGATTTTTGTCACATCTATTTATCTCATCATTTGATGCCTTATTCATGTTCAGGTGTATGCTCTCGACATGGTTTTCAATACATACATTTGATTCAAATTTACCGAAAGACGTGTTCTTGTCCCTGCATGCCACTTGGCATTCACCACTCGTTAGGGAGTTTCTGACTCTCCTGGATTCTCATGTTCAAATCTCGGAGCTTGGAGGTTGTGAATTTCTCCCAGTTGCTGATCAGAGTGGCACGACAGAAGCATAGTGAATCAGCGGAAGACCAATCTGGAACTCTATCCTTGTTATTAGAAACTGATGATGAAACTAATATGTTATGTTTATAGTGGGTCATATGCATACCCGGAACTACGACCTAGGATGGTCCGATGCTGGTGTACGGAACCTACTGCAAGGCGTTCAGGAGGGTCTTATAGGATGCCCTTTTTAAGATGGTACTAAGAAGCAGGGAACCAGCACTCCCCTCGGTCACCTGGAGGCCCTTAGGTCGAACCGAAATATTGAGTTGCACAACATACTTAATACCATTGTAAACATATTCGTCACTTGAAGTTTATCAATTTTCCTCTTACCCGATGCAAGTTATCTTTTTTATAATTTATTATGTAATTACCAATTTATAGGAATAGCAGGAGCAGGACAAATTCAGGAAGTTATAGGAATACATAAGTACTATAAATTCAGATCACTATATAATAATACAGGATAACAAGTCAGGAATCCTGTAAATGTAATAATCACGATCAAACGGTCATATATCAGGTGGCAGGTGATAAATGATATTAAACAAGTGTTGGGTGATAGCAAGCATGAGTCATGTGTTAAATAATGATTTGTCAAGTAATAAGTACAGTAGATATTATCATATATCATAATGCAAGAAAACAGTAACGATATAGGAGATTAATACAAATTGAAGAAAGTAGTACCGATACTGATATTGGTAAGAATATATAAAAACAGTAACGATACAGGAGATTGATGCAAATACCAAAAGCAATATAATTTTGGAAAACGATTTAGGTAAAAGTTTCAAACTCTTCACAACTATCGAGAAAAGAATAGTTAAACCATTAATTAGGTAAACAGGCAAGTAGCAAGCAAGCATCCAAGTGGAGCTAAGCCGTGTTGGGGACAAGGTCAACGAATAGTGTTTAACCAGTAAGGCGCCTGGTGGAACATTGGAACAACTTGGCTTAAGATGCGAGTGTAAAATTCGGCAGAGTTCCTCCTAAGCTAGTTTAGTGGTAAAACGCTAAGCGTTGCCTTTCTAGGCGTAGCTAGAAAGTCTAGAGGAATTTAATAAACCTCGAGGAGGTCAAGCCCGGAGGTAGGGCCCGAAGGCAAGAGTACCTACACGAGATATTAGTACCACAACACAAATATAATATTGTCTACATTATTACAACAATCGACACATCAGTATAATTACATGTCCCTAGAACACATATGTAAAATCTCAGAAATATAATAAAATGCCCGTCAAAGGGGGGTATTGCAGAAAGCGAGAAAACTTGCCTTAGTCAACGTAAAACACCGTGAAATTCCCGAAGTCCGAAAGTCTCAATAACTGACACGCGTGCGCATTCAGTTATTATAAAATATTATATAAATAAGGATGAGAGAGGAAACGAGAAGGTGGCTGGACGCGAGGGTCATAGACGCGGGGTTCGCGTCACGCAAAAGTGGTCTATCGCATCGTGAAAATTAAAAACACGAGGATCACGTTACAGAGATATCAAGAATGCGAAGATCACGTTACGTAACGGTAGAGCATCACGTCACAAAGACTAAAATGTTGTATCGCATTATGAAATTGCTTGGACGCAGGCGTGAACTCCACATCCAGCAATTATACCTAGGAGAAAGAGAAAGACATGGACTGAGGAGAGAATGCAGGAGAGATTGAGAAAGGGGAAGAGTGTTAGACAGAGAGAGGTAGGTAGAGAGAATGAGAGAGAGAGAGAGAAGATCAGAATCAGGGGGTGAAAGAGAGAGAGCGTAAGAGCAAGGGGGAGAGAGTGTGTGAGACAGAGAGGGTGCAGATCAGGGAACATAAGGAAAGAAAGGAAAGAAAGAAGGAAAGAAAGAAAGAAAGAAAATGAGAAAAGAGAAGAAGTGAAAGGAAGGAAGGGAAGGTGGGGGTACGTCCAGCCAGGCCTGGTGGTCAGCCAGGCGGCACCGCCCGCCAGGGTGGTGGTGGCCAGAGGGCACACGAGCAGCGCCAGGGCCAGGTGAAGCCCGGTAGAGGAGTAGGAGGAGGTGGAAGGGTGTAAGTGTAGTTAAAAGGGGAGGAGTTGGAAGTTGCCGAAATGACATTTCGAAAAGTGAGGAAGGACTAGAATGAAAGAGCTCGATAAAGGAGAAAGTTTGGTAGAGTCGGTGGTAGACACAGTGGTGTTGGTGGTGGTGGAGAGAGTGGAGAAGATAATCGTGAAAATGAGTTTCCTGGTAAAAATAAAGAAGAAGAAGAGAAGGCGGTGGTGATGGTGGGATCTAGTGGAGAGAATGGAGAGGAGAAGGAGAGGTTGAGGTGGTTAGTGGAGACCTAGGGACGCCGGCCAAGGGGTCGGCCAAGGAGGAGGGCACGACGGTCTGGGTACTACTGTTTGCTTGTTGAAGAAAAGGAAAGGAGGAGGAAAAGAAATGAGAGAGAGAGAGAGAAGGGGGTAATTAATATATATACTTATAGAAGTAAGGGTTTTTACATTTCATACCCTCCACTCAAAATCCCAAATCCGTGTCTCATAAAATGTGATCCTTATCTGGCTTTGGCCAGACTCGCATCTGGCCCAGATTTGCTTCTCAGGGAAGTGACCCGCATATTGGGAAGGAGGAGAACTGCGTTTGTAGAAGAGAGAGAAAGGTGATGATGATTGATTGGAGTTGATTGGAGGAAAATTAAATGCAAGAGAGAAGGAGCTCTGTGCCTCAAAAACCAAACCCGCGTCTGGTTGGGTCGAGCTCAAACGCGGGGCTGAAGTCCGCGTCTGGGTACGAGCTGGGTACTCGTCATAAATAAAGAGAGAGAGAAAAGGTAGTTGGGATATTTAATGTGTGGATGAGAAATTTTGAGAAAAAGTTGGGAGATAAAAAAGAAAAGGAGAAGAAGAAATTTATGAGTGGGTGAGAAAAATTAGAAAATAGAAAAAAATATCTGGATAAAATTTCAGAGACCGGAAAAACACCGAAAACTTAGAAAAACTCGAAAAATGAAGTAACTCAGAATGATTCTCAAAAATTCTCTAAAATAATAAATATTATATTAAGACATATGATGAAATCAGATTTCAGAAATTCAATCACTATTTCAAATTAAAAATCTTGAAATCTACCAACGATATCGGTCGATACCAAATCCGATCAAATTTTGAAAAATTCAGAAAAATCTCAAAAAAGTAATTAGATAAAAAATATGATTTTAAGAAATAATATAAAAGCAGTTTTTAAAAATTCAATTCCAATTGTAAATTAAAAAATCTGTGAATTGATCAACAACACTGGTCGATACCGGTTTCGAAGTTTTTACTATTTAGTTCAAAAAAATTCCAAAAAATCATGAAAATTTTAAAATATTAAAAAATAATATATGAAACTGATTCCGGTCAAATCTGAGTATCAAAAAGACCAAATCGAGTAATACTCTAAAACCGGGTCCCCGGTTAAGACTCGGGTTGATTCTGAAATCAGAAATCTGGATCCAAATACCAAACGATGATATAAATAATCATAATGCAAAATAAATACGAAGTGAAATCAAAAGATTATGATCAAAAAATCAGAATACATATCTAAATACGTATTCTGAGAACGGGGTGTTACATATAATCTCTGGGCTCTGAATCTTTCTTTTCTTTCCAAGTGGTGGTGGTGATTTTTCCATGTCACTCACAATCCATGAAAGACTCTTATACTTCACAATTACTATAGAAAACAACGACCTTATGATTTGCACTATACTCTATCCAGGTATGTCGCTTCCTTTTGGAGAGGAGTTCTTAAGGCTTCTAAGGCTTCTCCGACATTAAAATCATAGTGGGGGATGGTTGTTCTTTTAGATTTTAGTTTGACCATTTGGGTGGGCGATACTACACTTGCTTCAATATTTTTCAATCTTTACTTGCTTGCCATGGATCCATCCATCACGGTTAATACTCAAACTTGTCTCTTTGAGGGTTAAATGATTTGGGCTCTCCAATTTCGAAGATGGTCACATGTACATCTACATCTCTCCAATAACCTCAACAACCTCCTTATACTTCTGCAACCGGTAACTCTATCCACCTATACTCCGTTTGTTCACCAATAGAAGCTCAAGAAAAATGGGTTGTTCACCGTCAACTCCCTTTATAAAAGCCTTACCGGTTATCATAATGAGAATAATTGTTTTCAGTTGCTTTAGACTACACAAATCCCGCTTAAAACCAAGGTGCATATTTGGCTCTCATATCATAATCGTCTCTTAAATGGGGATAATTTTTTTCCAAAAGAGGCATCCATATCACTTCACCGTGCATGTTTTATGGGGTTGATCCGGAAACTAATGCCCACATCTTTCTTCAATGTCCTCTCACTTTGAAACTTTGGGTGTTAGAACGCAACCATCTTACACTATCCTCTTGGCTGACTTCTATTACATCTCTTTGGGATGATTGAAGACTTTTCAATATCCTATGTAATGAAGTTGATCAATGAGATTGTTTCCTCACCGCCATCATTTGAGTAGTTTGGCAAGAGAGAGACCAAAGAATTTTTCATGTAAAATCTTTTTCTCAGTGGTGCTTGGGGGGCAGACTTCTTATTTGGCGGTGCTATGGCGCTCTCACTTCCAGATCCACAACTATCAAAAGCCGACTTAATTTGTTATTATTCCTACAATATTTTCGATGTTCGATGTATTCTTAGGATTTTGCATCTTTCCATCTCCCATCCACCACCCCTGCTCTTCGTCTTGGTAGCTATGCATTCTTATTACTTTAATAATATATGAAGCTAAGGCCTCATTTTATCCTTAAAAAAAAAAATTCCTCTAAAAACAACTTAATATTTTGTGATCACTGGTTGAATTAACATAACTATATCAGAAAGAGAAAGACGAACATAATTCAAGCGCATTAAAAAATAAAATTTTTCAAAGGTTGACTCCAATATGGAATCCTCAACTCGAAAGTTTTCCTTGAAGAAAAGTAAGTTGACCTTGGTATTAAATACATATTCGGTGTAGTAATTGATATATCATGTACTAGCTAGCTGGCTCAAACTGAAACTCATAGCCCAGTCTTAATAACCAAATTAAAGAGACTGTATAAATATTAAATTTTTCTGATCCTGGAAAAATTCTCTGACCTCCCCATGAATACATTTGTTTTTTTTTTTTTTTTTCAGCAGGTAAACAAAGGGAATCTAACAGTCAGGACACCATTTTGTATTAATAAGAGTTGACTCTACACATTTATTTCACATATATTTCACTTTTTTCCATTTGATTTACTTTAGATTGAAATTATCTACAAATTAATATATTTAAGAAAAGGAGTAAGAATTACCTGAGGCCTAACTCAGGTAGCAAAAAAATAGAAATTTTTTTTGGAAAGTTTTCATAAGTTCAAGTTCAAACTGTTGGTTCCCGAACACGGGAAAAAAACAGAGAAAAGAAAGTGCTAAAAAGAAAAAGGCAAAAGAAAAAGGAAAAAAAAGAAACTGCTTCCAGAATTGATTCAACTATTTTGTTCATAAATGTAAGAAAAAAATGATTCAACTTAAGGAAAGAAAAGAAAGTAGGCACAAAAATTTGATTTTGCCGCGGCCCTTCTTTTTGAGGCTCGATGAGATAAAGAAGAAAGAGAAGAACACTTATTTGTACAGTGACAAGATACCACTAGTTATGGTTCTTGGTTGTATATATATACGCACATATTGGTCATATGTCTACACTGAATTAGAAGAAACAATAGGAAACGGAGAATGAGAAATACACAGTGCATGACTCTCATGAGTATCATGTGTTCCTATAATCATGGAGAGATTTTAGAATCTGATTGTTTTCATGAGGAGATTCTTTCATATGAATCACATGTTTCACATGAGTCACATGTTCTCATTGATATCTCTAACACCCCCACAAGCGAAGGGGGCTCGAAAGAACCGAAAGTTTGTTCTTCAGCATAGAAAACTTTAATGAACTCAAAGCTTAGTAAGGATGTCTGCTAGTTGGTCTTTAGTGCTAACAAACTAAACATCCAGGACTCCACCCGCACAAAATGAATGTTGATCTCATTATGTTTGGAGCGTGAAGGACGAATAGATTGATCGAGTATGTTGCACCAAGGTTGTCACAGAGAACTATTGGGGGAGATTGCGGAACTCCAAGCTCACGAAGTAATGACTACAATCAACGACCTCTGCTGCAACATTGGCCATGCCCTTATACTCTGCCTCAATGCTAGATCGTACCACAGTGCACTGCTTCTTTGAGCTCCAAGAAATGAGATTTGTATCAAGAAAGACACAATAGCTATTGGTGGATTTTTGATCATCGATCAACCCTGCCCAATCTGCATCGGTGTAAGCAGTAAGTTGTACAGAAGAATGACGAGAGAGAAAAAGGCCATGTTGAATAGTAGATTTGAGGTAACGGATGATCCGTTTTACAGCGCTCCAATGCTTATCGGTTGGAGCTTACATGAACTGAACGACCATGTTCACCGAGAAGGCAATATCAGATCTGGTAAAGCTTAGGCATTATAGAGCCCCAACAGTACTTCGATAGATAAAGGGGTCCGAGAGAGGTGAACTGGCAGGCTTGACATCATCTATCTTGAGTCAGAGAAGCAAGTCACGGGTATACTTCTGTTGAGAGAGGAAAGAGGCCTAAGGGTGTATGGTGACACTCCACGCCCAAGAAATAGTACACTGGGTCGAGGTCTTTTAATGAGAACTCCTGACCTAGTTCTTGAATAAGTCGAGTGACAGCTAGTAACTCATTGCCTATGATGATGATGTCGCCCACATAGATAAGAACCAGAAGAAGATCTGTCCCGACCCGTCGGAGGAAGAGAGACGTGTCGGACTTGGAGCCCACAAATCCCATTGTGACTAGATAACTGCTGAGGCGAGAAAATTAGGCTCGTGGAGCCTGTTTGAGGCCATAGATACTGCGGTGAAACTTGCATACATGATTGGGACGAACAGGATTGATGAACCCCGAAGGTTGTTCCATGTAGACCGTCTCAGTAAGAAAATCCTATAAAAATGCATTATTCATATCCAACTGTCGAATAGACCAGCCCTTGGAGACAGCCAGACTGCGCACGGTACGAACGGTGGTCGGTTTAATGACCAGACTGAATGTCTCACTATAGTCTAATCCTGATTGTTGATGGAAGCTCTTGGCTACCATGCGGGCCTTATACCTGTCAACAGAACCATCAGGTTTATATTTTAACTTGAAAACCCATTTGCAGCAAACCAGGTTCATAGTAGGGTGGTATGGCACAAGAGACCAGTTTTGTTCTTAAGTAAGGCATTCATCTAAGTGTCCATTGCTTGGTGCCACTTGGGATCTTTAGAAGCTTGCGTAAAACATGTGGGTTCGACAGGAGTGGTGACCAAATCGGTCATGAGACAGGAGGCATGGGATACCAGGTGGCTAGCCGGACCTTTGGTGTTCTGGTGTTATCCTGTGTTCTGATGACCATATGGTGGGTCCTAATAGGAGGGGGATTGGGAGAGCCTGAGGAGGATGAGGACGATGAGGATGACTCATCGGTAGGTGCTGATAGAGGTGGTGGAGAAGGAGTATGTGATGGAGGTGGTGGAGGAGGAGGAGAAAAGTCAATGATGGGTCCCGTATGAGAAGAGGGGACTAGAACAAAATAGAGACGTGGAGATGGGGATCGGTGGTGAAGGCATGAGAGTAGGTGGAGAGAGAGAAAGAGGACAGAGGAGACTAGAAAGGAAGGGAAGATTCGTCGAACACAGCATCCCGAGATATGTAAATACGACTAGAGCGGACATGCAAAACATCGATAATCTTTATGCGAAACCGAATAACCTAAGAAGACACATTGACTGGACTGAAAACTAAACTTATAAGTTTGGTATGGACGCAGATGAGGGTAGCAAGCATAACCAAAAATTCATAAGGAAAGGTAGTCAGGTGTTTTATGAAATCATTTTTGATAGGGAGATAGATTATGGAGGACGGGGGTGGGCATTCTATTGATAAGAATGAGGTGGTTTGAAAAGCATAAGGCCAATAATGGAATGGAACATTTGACCGGGCCAGAGGAGTGAGGCCAGTTTCGACAAGGTGGCGGTGCTTTCTTTCTGCGGTGCTATTTTGGGCACTGATGTGTGGACATAATAAGCGATAAGCAACACCCTAAGAAGATAGGTTTAAATTTGATGAACTCGCCATCACCATCAGTTTGGAGTGCTTTAATAGAACGCACAAGAAATTTTTTCACATGAATTTTGAACTCAAGAAAATGGAGAAAGCATCACTTTTATTAATTAAAGGATAAAGCCAAACATGCTTACTGTAGTGATCTACAAATCTAATATAATAATGATGACCACTTACAGTGGACACAGGAGACGGACCCCATAAATCGGGGTGAATAAGCTCTAAAGGAGCAGTAACAATCGTGAAAGAAGGCGAAAAAGGGAGACAATGACTTTTCTCTTGCTGACGGGGATGCAGAGAGGGGTACCAATACGATCAGTGAAGAAAAAAAATCGATGCTGAGATAAAACACTAGAGACAACTCTGGTGGAGGGATGACCTAGGCGCTCATGTCAGACGGAGGAAGATACATGCTCATCGAGAAGAGCCTGGGGAGAGGCGGTAAAATTATGATTTTCTAGGGAGAAGACATACAGCCCATACTTAAGTTGTCCCCGCAGTAGAGTTTTTTAAGTGGAGAGATCCTTAATAAAATAAGAGTCAGGGTGGAATTCAAGAAAGACTTTATTATCAGCAGTAAATTGACTAATAAACAGAAGATTTTTGATAATATCAGGAACATGTAAAAGGTTTTTCAAGACAAAAAAAGAAATAGGAGAACATAATAAAGAAGCACCAGTAGATCGATAGGCAAATCTGTCACGTTACCCATGCGAACTCTGTTGGGTCCTTGATATTCTGAGTCAACCGCCAGATTCGCCATGTTAGCCGTTAGGTGACGAGTGGCTCCGGAGTCAACATACCAATTGGGATCGACTGGATTATTCCCATAAGAGTGGAGAAGAGAAGTTGGGCTAGCTGAATTATCATAACGATTGTAGCATTGGTTAGCATAGTGACCAAAATGATTGCAGATCTGGCATTGAGATCGGCCACCGGCAGACTGATGTGGTGGTGGTAAGGAACGTCCACGACCGCGACTGAGCCCCTGCCTCGGCCACGTCTGTGACCATAGAAAGGAGATGGAGCTGAATGGTAGCTTGGAGTGTGGCAAGTAGTATGAACCGCAGGAGAAGGGGAGATGAGGGTTGTGGAGTCTGGTGAAGAGATAGCACGCCCACGATAAATCTCCTGGCTAAGAATGAGGCCGATGAGTTCTTCTGACAGTACAGGATCGACTCATGTGTTGACGGAGGTGACGAACGAGTCATATTAGGGAGACAGACCACTGAGCAAGGTAAAGACGAGGTTAGAGTCGGCAACTGGATTAGCCACTGCCGCCAGGTTGTCCATGATGGACTTGACAGACTGAATGTATTCTGACATAGAAGAGGTGCCCATCTTGACGGTGTGCAGCTGGTATTTGAGTTGCTACACTCTAGCTCTGCAGGATGACGCAAAGATTTGCTCCAGAGAGTACCACACATCACGAGATATGGTAAGGCCGACGACATGAGTAAGAACAGCCTCAGTGAGCGAGGAGAAAAGCCAGCATAAGAGCATCTGGTCAAGCTTGATCCAACGAGCGTATCCTGAATTGATAGTGGGTTGAGCATCCTTCTCGGTAGAAGGAAGGAATCGAACCGGACACGGAGATGTTCCGTCGACGACACCTTCGAGATCGTGGAGTTTGAGAAGAGGAAGGAACTAGGAACGCCATAGTAGATAATTTTTCTTGTCGAGTTTGACATTTAGAAAGTGAGTGATGTTGGGATTAGGAGTAACCATGGATGCAGGTGTTTGGATGGGGGTGAGGAAAGATAAAGAAGAAATACTTGATATGGTACAGGAGTTGCTCTAATACCAAGATAAAGAAGAAGGAGAAGAACACTTATTTGTGTAATGACAAGATACCACTAGTTATGGTTCTTTAGTTGTATATATATATACATATTGGTTACATGTTTAAACTGATTTAGGAGAAAGAATAGGAAACGGAAAATGAGAAACACATGGTGCATGAGTCCCATGAGTCTCCTGTGCTCCTATAATCATGAAGGGATTTTAAGATCTTATTAATTTCATGAGGGGATTCTTTCACATGAATCAAATGTTTAACATGAGTCACGTATTGTCATCAATATCTCTAACACAATATTCAAGACTGTTTGTTAAACAAATAGTAAAAAAAAAGAACAAAAAAGTAAAAGAAAAAGAGAGAAAGAATTTCTTATCCTTTTCTCTCCTTCTTTTATTTTCCCGAAAATAAACTCTTTTCTTAAAATTTATTTACCAAGAAAGATGAAACCTCCACCCAAACAAATAATAAGGTTGTTATTGTTACTAAAATATGCATTATAACACTGGCCATTCATGTTCCGTTTTTCTTTTGGTTTCTCCATGCACATGCGTGCGAACAGTTTAATATACTGTTGGGAGTCAAAAAGTTCTTGTTCGCGTTTAAAAGTGTTTTCATTAATATATTGTTAATGAAACGCGGAGGACCATTGTTTCTTCTATAAAAAAAAACAATGGTCATTCATAAGATATCGGCAATTCTGAAAAAAAAAAAAAAAAAAAAAAAAAAAAAAAAAAAAGGGGCTTTTAACTAACTACAAAATAATGTGATGTTACCAAAATATTAAACAAGTAAAGCTAGTAAAATCAGCAAAATATGCTAATTAGATGATTGCTACCCAAAAAGAAAAAATCTCATATGAGACAACCCCCACCTGATAAAAAGCTAGAACCCTTCAAAAATGCCACAAAGTCCACGGGTTCGGTTCATGTGTGTGACCCACACACACATACAATAAGAGGACCAATCACGCATTGATACGTGTATTGATCTTCTTATAATATGTTAAGTGTGTGGGCCTCACCTGCATAAACAGCAACAGTTTCTCGTTCCCTCACTCACTAATAAATGACTCAACAGAATCCAGTTTTATTCTCAGTCACAATGCCCTGTGCTCTACCAAAATGAAATTATAAAATCTCTCTTTTTGCATGTTTGATTTGATACAATGTAGATGAACAAGCCAACCTCGGTTCCATGAATCTAGTCATTATATCTTGTTGGCATAAAGGAGCTACAAAAGACCTATAAACAAGCTAGTAATCCTTTTTATTGGTGCATACAAGCCATTTGGTCCCTCTATCCACATACAATATTTTTTCTTTAAGCCAAGAGGATCACTGTGGATGAGAGCGTTTTGTTACATTTTATTTATTTATTTATTTTTTCATGCAGTAGGGAAAAAAATAAAAATGTATTATAGATCAATAGCTTATTGATGTTAAGACCAGTCAAAGATGGCTGGCTATCCACCAACGCCCAACGCTCAACTACCCCCATAAATGCAGTGATTATTGACTGCATAGTAACTCAAAGTTCATCTATAAATAGGCCCTTCCTGATTCATTTCAATGTACACAAAATTCAGAAATCAATAAGAATTCCTATTTCTACTCTGTCTCTAGAATTCTCTGTCTTGGTGTTATTTCTCGGAGTTTTTACAACACGTTATCAGCACGATCACTCTAGTCTGTCCCCAGCCTCTACCTCCGTCAGCTCAGGGAAAAAGCCTACCACGTCAAGTCTCTGCCTCCATTAGCTTAAGGTAAAACTTGTCACGAGCCTCTGCTTCCATTGCTCAAGGAAGAGTCCTATCACAAGTCCCAGCTTCTACCTCTACAGTCTCAAGGTAAAATTGGCAAGTTAGTATACTTATGATATTCGTATAACACCACTACTATAATAAAAGGAGGCTCTGCCACCTATTTATAGAAATGTGATGTGATTACGAAAACTGAATTATTATACTAATTATATTCATATAACATCATTACTATAATGAAAGGAGGCTCTGCCACCTATTTATAGTAAAGTGATGTGATTATGCTATCTTTACTAACATCTAACTTGATGCTTGTGTGGATTAAACCCCAAGCTTCTAACATTATATATTTTATTATTCTACTATTATATCTGGACAAACACCCACTGAAAGGTTTACCGAGTAGCGTGGTGTGCCAATATTTATTTCAATAATTACTGCTTTATTAATTATGCCTGCAAAACACCCACCAAGTAGAGTGGCGTGCATATATTATAGCTCGTAAATATATATAGTACAATGCATTTATTTTACCATTTCCTTAATTACAATATTTAATTATATAAAATCTAAATTGTTTTTCTCTCTCTCCAACGGCTAAAAAACCCCAACGGCTATAATCCCCCAACGGCTATTAACCCCAACGGCTGTAAACGGCTGTTTTTTTCTCCTATAAATTGGTGAGTTCTCAACCACACAACTCACTCCTCAATCTCTTCATTCTAAAAATTTTCATCATCTCTAGAAGCTTTGCGTTCGAGTTTTTTTTTTTTTTCGCATGATGCTTAGTCCAGCTTTGATGTTTCTTATTGCCGTCATCATCATCAACACTTCTATCGTTTTTCTTGGAGACATGGATCCAAGTGAATTGTACCCGTATTTTTTTATTTTAATGTTCACTTTTCCTCTTCTACTTGTAGCTATTATGGTTGACATGCAAGTTTTCTTTGAGAAATAAAAATGTTGTGATTCTAATTATTTTTATATTTTGTTATAGTTATCACCATGTCAAACTTTGCAAAACTTGAGTTCATTCCACTTGATATCACGGGGAGAAATTATATGTCTTGGGTTATTGATATTGAGATACATCTTGAGTCAATGGGTCTCACTGAGACCATTAAAGAAATAAATTCTACGTCGTCACAAGATAAGGCAAAGGCGACAATCTTTATCCGCAGACATCTTGATGAAAGTCTAAAGTGTGAATATCTCACTGTTAGAGACCCAAGTGCTCTATGGAAAAACCTCAAAGAAAGATTTGATCATCAAAAGGAAGTTGTACTCCCTGCCACTCGTGATGAATGGAATGCTTTGCGCTTCCAAGACTTTAAGAAATTTAGCGACTACAACTCTGCAATGTTCAGAATAGTATCCCAGTTGAAATTCTGTGGGGTAGATATCACAGATGAAGAAATGTTGGAGAAGACTTACTCCACATTTCATGCATCCAACATAACACTGCAACAACAATATAGGTTGCGTGGTTTTAAGAAATATTCTGAACTAATTTCATCTCTTCTTGTGGCAGAGAAAAATAATGAACTTTTGATAAAAAATCATCAGTCCCGTCCTACTGGTTCAGCAGCATTTCCAGAAGCAAATGCTGCATTTTCTAAAAATTTTGGACGAGGATATAATTATGGCCGTGGCCGTGGACGTGGTCGTGGTCGTGGCCGTGGACGTGGCCGTGGACGCGGTCGAAGTGGTTTTTACAACCCTTCACAGAATAACGCGATCCACAAGAAGCATCATGTTGAAAGACATGAAAAAGGAAAAGATGTTCGTGAAAGTTCTCTTCGGAATCCTGAAGATTCCTGTTACAAATATGGCTCCAAAGGACACTGGGTTAGAGTGTGCCGAACACCGGAGCACCTTTGCAAGCTCTACAAAACATCCTTGAAAGGAAAAGAGAAAGAAGTGAATTTCACTGAACATGATGATCCTATGGATGATTCAACTCATCTTGATGCTTCGGATTTTACTGATGATTTTGTTGATCTTCCAATCAATCATGATACTGGTGATAATTAGAAATATGGTTATGTATTATCATATTTTGTTATTTGTAATTTTCAAATTTATCTTTGAATGAAATATTTCCTTTATAATAATATGTTTCAAATTTTATTCTTACCAAATTGTTTATTTTGCATGAAGCTTGATATGGATTATTCTAATGATGAAGTCAAGACCAAAAGTGGAGAGATTTGCATACCGGATAGCGGTACTACACATACTATTCTCAAACATAAAAGGTACTTCTCTGAATTAAAACCAACAAAGGCAATCATCAATACAATATCAGGTCCTGTAGACTTGATTGAAGGGACTGGTAAAGCCAGCTTCATATTGCCAAATGGAACAAAATTTTTCATAAAAGATGCTTTGTTTTCACCAAAATCCAAAAGAAATTTGTTGAGTTTTAATGATATATATCTTCATGGATATGATACTCAGTCTGCAACTGAAGAAAATATGAAGTATATGTATCTTACTACTTATATATCAGGTAAGAAGTACATACTAGAAAAACTACCAAAGCTTTCCTCAGGATTGCATTATACATATATAAATGTGATAGAATCACATATGGTAGTTAAAGAGGATACAGAGACAATAACTCTGTGGCATGATCGTTTAGGTCATCCTGGTTCAATGATGATGCGAAGAATTATTGAAAATTCACATGGACATACATTAAAGGGCCAGAAGATCCTTCAAGTTAGTAAGATTCCATGTGAAGCTTGTTCTCTAGGAAAATTAATTATGAGACCGTCACCAGCTAAAATAAAAACAGAATCACCTACAATTCTTGAACGTATCCAAGGTGATATCTGTGGGCCTATACACCCATTGTGTGGACCATTTAGATATTTTATGGTATTGATAGATGCCTCTAGTAGATGGTCACACGTTTGTTTATTGTCAACTCGCAATGTGACATTTGCGAGATTTCTTGCTCAGATTATTAGATTAAGGGCACAATTTCCTGATTATACAATCAAGAGAGTTAGACTTGACAATGCTGGTGAGTTTACGTCTCAGGCATTTAATGATTATTATATGTCTATTGGAATAGTTGTTGAACATCCTGTTGCCCATGTACATACACAAAATGGTTTGGCTGAGTCGCTGATTAAGCGCCTCCAACTTATTGCTAGACCATTAATAATGAGAACAAAGCTTCCTATTTCTGTATGGGGTCATGCAGTTTTACATGCTGCAGCATTAATTCGCATCAGACCAAGTGCATATCATGAGTACTCCCCTCTACAATTAGCATTTGGTCAAGAACCAAATATTTCCCATCTTAGAATTTTTGGTTGTGCGGTATATGTACCAATTTCTCCACCACAACGTACAAAGATGGGTCCTCAGAGAAGACTGGGAATATATGTCGGTTTTGAATCTCCTTCTATAATAAGATATCTTGAGCCTAAAACCGGCGATATTTTTACGGCTCGGTTTGCCGATTGCCACTTCAATGAGGCAATTTTCCCAGCATTAGGGGAGAAAAGAAACAGCTGGAGAAGGAGATTACATGGAGTGAACCATCCTTATTGCATCTTGATCCTCACACAAGACAATGTGAGACAGAAGTGCAAAAGATTATGCATTTAAAAGAAATAGCAAATCAATTGCCAGATGCGTTCACTGATACAAAAAGAGTGACTAAATCATATATACCAGCTGTAAATGCTCCTGCTCGGATTGAAATCCCAAAAGGACAACCCGAGAATGAAGTCACTCATGAGTCTAAGACACGCCTGAAGCGTGGTAGACCAATCGGTTCCAAAGATAAAAATCCTCGAAAAAGAAAAGGAGCAGATAAGCACGATGACCCCAATGTGCAAGAATGTGTTCCAGAAGAAACACAAAATAAACAAGAATGTGTTCCAGAAGAAACACAAAACAAGACAAATCAAGAGATGAAAAATCCTGAAGATATAGAAAATCATGAAATCTCTATTGATTATGTCAATACAGGAGGATTATGGAATCGCAATAAGATGGAAAATATAGATGAAATATTTTCCTATTCCGTAGCATGTGATATTGTTAACGGAAGTGAGGATCCTGAACCAAGATCCGTCACTGAATGCCAAAATAGACCTGATTGGACAAAGTGGAAAGACGCTATACATGCTGAATTGAGTTCGCTTAATAAGCGCAAAGTATTTGGGCCTATTATCCTCACGCCTGAAGCCGTGAGGCCAGTAGGATACAAATGGGTCTTTGTATGAAAACGCAACGAGAAAAACGAGATTGTAAGGTATAAAGCTCGACTTGTTGCTCAAGGTTTTTCGCAAAGACCTGGAATTGATTATGAAGAAACGTATTCTCCAGTAATGGATGCAATTACGTTTAGATATTTAATCAGCCTAGCAGTTTCTAAAAATTTAGAAATGCGTCTTATGGATGTTGTTACAGCTTATTTATATGGATCGCTTGATAGCGATATTTATATGAAAATCCCTGAAGGATTTAAAATGCCTGAAGCATTAAGTTCAAAACCAGAGAATTATATTCGATCAAATTGCAAAGATCGTTATATGGGTTAAAACAATCAGGGCGCATGTGGTATAATCGCTTAAGCGAGTATTTATTAAAAGAAGGATATGTAAATAATCCTATATGCCCATGTGTTTTTATAAAGAAAACAACATTCGGATTCATTATCATTGCTGTATATGTTGATGATTTAAATATTATTGGGACTCACAAAGAGATCTTAGAAGCAATGATATATTTAAAGAATGAATTTGAAATGAAAGACCTTGGAAAAACCAAATATTGTATTGATTTACAGATTGAGCTCTTTCAAAGTGGAATATTTTTGCATCAATCAAATTATACTGAAAAGGTCTTAAAACGCTTTAACATAGATAAAGCAAGCCCTTTGAGCACTCCAATGGTTGTTAGATCATTGAATGTGGAAAAAGATCCATTTCGCCCTCGCGAAGATAATGAAGAGATTCTTGGTCCTGAAGTACCATACCTCAGTGCAATTGGAGCTCTTATGTATCTGGCTAATTGTACCCGACCAGATATAGCATTTGCTACTAACTTATTAGCAAGATTTAGCTCATCTCCTACACGGAGACATTGGAATGGTATTAAACATGTATTTCGTTATCTTCGAGGAACACTAACTTTGGTTTGTTTTATTCCAGAGGATCAAAACAAGAAATAACTGGTTATGCAGATGCAGGTTATTTGTCAGATCCACATAAAGCCAAGTCTCAAACAGGATATGTGTTCACATGTGGAGGTGCAGCGATCTCTTGGCGTTCACAAAAGCAGACACTTATTGCCACTTCTTCTAATCATGCTGAAGTCATAGCACTCCATGAAGCAAGTCGAGAATGTGTATGGCTAAGGTCTGTAACTCAACACATCCAAGAAACTTGTGGATTACCAGTCAACAGAGATCCAACAGTACTGTTTGAAGACAATGCTGCATGTGTCGCTCAAATGAAGGAAGGATTCATCAAAAGCGACCGTACCAAGCATATACCCCCAAAGTTCTTCTCATTCAGCCAAGAGCTTGAAAAGGATAAGAAAATTAATATTCAGTATATCCGATCAAGTGATAATGTGGCAGATCTCTTTACAAAGGCACTTCCCCCTACAACTTTCAGAAAGCTTATTCATGATATTGGGATGCGTCATAAGCGAGATTTATGAAGAAGAACTACTCATGTCAACTTGAGGGGGAGCTTACGTGGCTGCACTCTTTTTCCCTTACTATGGTTTTGTCCCACAGGGTTTTCCTGGTAAGGTTTTTAATGAGGCAGCATAAAAACACGTATACAAAGATGATGTACTCTTTTTCCCTTCGCTATGGTTTTGTCCCACTGGGTTTTCCTAGCAAGGTTTTTAATGAGACATCATGTATGGTGGACAGCCAAGGGGGAGTGTTAAGACCAGTCAAAGATGGCTGGCTATCCACCAACGCCCAACGCTCAACTACCCCGATAAATGCAGTGATTATTGACTGCATAGTAACTCAAAGTTCATCTATAAATAGGCCCTTCCTGATTCATTTCAATGTACACAAAATTCAGAAATCAATAAGAATTCCTATTTCTACTCTGTCTCTAGAATTCTCTGTCTTGGTGTTATTTCTCGGAGTTTTTACAACAATTGAGAAATTTTGTGACTTGAGAAAATATTCAGTGCATTGTATTGCACAGCTAAATAACTGTTTGTTTGTAAAGAAGAGCTTGAAGTCTCTTCTATGGAGTATAAAGTACTTCGATGAACATTTTAGTTATTTGTTTACTACTCGGAGAACTCTTTCAAGTATAGAAATAATAAAGGAATTCTCTGTTTTCATTTTTGTGAATTATTTTCTCTCAAAATACAAATAGGTGACAAATGTCTCATAAGATTCAATAAAATTTGTTGAAATCCCTTTAATCTTCTCCAACTCTTTTCACCCAAGATTCAATAGATTTGGGGGCCGTTTGTTTCGCGTAAAACTCCGTAATTCGTAAATGACTTACTACCCAGTTACAATTACGGTGTTTGTTTGGACCGTAATTCGTAAAAGACTTACGTAACTCAACTAACACTCACTTGCAACCCAGTTACCACTCACTTACAGCCCAGTTACAGTTAATTTTGTGATCATACAAATTTGTATTATTTTTTTATATTAATATTAAAAAATTTTTAATATTTAACTTTTTTTAATATTTATTTGTAGTATTAAAACTTTTAAAATCACCAAATAGTTAATTTTGTGGTCAACTTTTTCACTTACGACTTATACATTACGACAACCAAACACCGTAAAGTATAATACACTTTTCCATTTTACAATTTTATGTTACCAACCAAATACCGTAAAATTTACATACATGTAACTCATTTACAATTGTAAAAGATTTTACCAATTACAACTACGAATTATAGCCAGTTACGACAACCAAACAGACCCTTGATTAAAATTCCTTCAATCACTTCCAATCTCTTATTTTAAATGAAACAGATATCTGAAAAGCTTAAAAAAGTCAACTCAAAGACTATATTTATAATCCCTTTAATTTCATTTTTTTCCTGAATGTATCCCAATTTGTTACCTCCCTTTATTCAGTTATCCAAGTAAGGGAGATAAGTGCACAATTGAAGGGCAATTCTCACACGTCTTCAGACCCCATTCATCCCCTCTCTTTCAATTTTATAGTCAAAAACTCCACCACGTAATCCCCATTTTTAATTTATTCACTAATACTAATTTTTGTGGTGTTATGTTTCTTTCTTTTTTTTTAATCTCTTTGAATGAGAGAGAGAGGGGGTAGCTTGGTAGCCTATAAGCACGCTTTGTCCACCAAATTCTCTGAACTCATCAATGCAGCCTCACCATATAGCTAACAACCACCCTCTCCCACCTGTCTACTTGCACGTCCTTTGAATGCTATTTTTTTTTTTTTGAATTCAGTACATGTGAGCGAGCCAATCCTGCAGTGACACGTAGACTAAAACTCTTATATGTAAATTCACACACATAACATATTATAAGAGAATCAATAATCGAACTTTTTTTTTTTTTTTTGGCTTCCTAGTATTATAAATATTACCCCTCACTCTCCTCGAATTTTTTGCTCATAGAATTACTGTAACCCACAGCTGCTTCGCTAATCTCGGCGATATTTGTATCTTTTAAGCAAAGTATTTTTCGTCTGCGCTCATGGCACCCGCTTGCCCGCACCCGAGCTCCAAGACCGTCTGCGTGATGGACGCGTCGGGCCGGCTCGGGAGCTCGCTGGTGGAGAGCCTCCTCCGCAGAGGGCACACCGTGCACGCCGCGCTCTGCAACCAAGGTTAGAGAATCGTTCGGAGTGGAATTTGTTATGTGCGCGCGAGCTGCTCGATCTTATGCCTGAGTGAAGCTCTCTACTGTGTTTTAGGTGATTTGAGCGTGAGCGAGGGGCTGTCCGGCGAGGCGAGCAAGAGGCTGAAGGTGTTCCGGTCGGACCCCTTCGACTACCACAGCATCGTCGACGCCGTGAAGGGGTGCTCCGGCCTCTTCTACAACTTCGAGCCTCCGATGGATCACCCCACTTATGATGTAAGTTGTTGAATAAGCCTACACTTATTGCTCAGCTACAACACTTTATGCTAAATAACATTGAATTGGTATGACAATATTCTGCACCCACTGTTGTTCGAGTGTGAAGTACAGAGAAATTTTGAGGGAAAAAAAACTATTAGTTTCATCGAGAATTCTTGTGACTAAATTTAGCAAACATTTGATTGCAGCTTGTCCAATATTCACTCATCCAGACTCTTTCTAGTATTCGGAGGGCCTGCTGATGACTTGGGTTGTGGGATGGGCCCCAGCATGAACAGTGCAAGTTGGCATCTTTTTGAACTCTGAAAGTGGAGTGTGTGTGTGTGTGTCTGTGTGTGTGAGGCTCGTGTGTAGATTTGATCAAGCCTGCAGCTGGCCCAACCCCACCCCAACTAAGATTTTAATTACTTGTCGCAGCTTTAAAATCCACCTTTTGTCAAACTGCTCTTCTTCTGGCCAAGACAAAGTGTATTAATTCCTTGATCCATTCTTCAAACCAACACTCATATAGTCATATTGCACCAAAGTGTCATGGTTGCTTGCAGTTTGTGCGCACGCTATCAGTTTTGAGAATTCCCAAAAGCTTCATGCTAAAATCAACATATGATGTCACAATAAGCTCTTGTAATATTGTTTTGTTTACTGCGAGATTAAAGAAGAATTTTTTTCCCCGCATGCGTTGGATATGTGACACAACAACCAACTTCATTATATGCCTGCATGTTCCTAATAATTCATGGTTATGATCATGTAATTGTCACTCTCGATAGTGAGACTTTTTAGCAAATCATGTAGGAGTTCATGGTTGAAATGGAGGTGAGGGCTGCGCATAATGTCCTGGAAGCGTGTGCTCAGACAGAGACCATGGAGAGGGTGGTGTTCACGTCGTCGGTGACCGCCGTCGTGTGGAAGGGGGACCGGAAATCGATGGACGACGTCGACGAGAGGGACTGGAGTGAACCCAATTTCTGCCGTAAATTTAAGGTACAATTTTCTTTTTTCTTTCAAAAAAATTAAATTACTACAGTAAATTGATAGAACTTTATGAAGGTGTATTTGATTGCAGTCTGCTGATAGTTGGACAACTTCCAGTTTAGGGAGCTGAAATTCACTTATTTTTCATTGTTTTGTTGTTGAGAGCAGTGAAAGGCTTTCTTTAGTTAGTCTGCATCAAATTCTAGTAAGTTTTTAAGAGAGGTAGGTTAACAACATATTCAAGAGAGTTGGCCTTCTCAATCAAGCAGACATCCAATTAAGAGGGTAGTTAACACTGTTTTTTAGTCCATCATCTTTCTTGATCCAAAAGAACTTGCCAAATCCTCCTACAAACATTAGGAAATTAGCTTACCTAAATCCACCAGTAAAAGACTCCTGAGATTATAGGCAAAAAAAATTCCAGTTCTTTTAATCAAATCATATAAAATTTTCTAGTGGGCCTCATTAGTTTATTATTATCAAATTGCCCTAAAGTCAAGTCTTTAATTAGTTCATTATCTTACTTGAAATTGATTGATAAAGATAATTATCTAGATGGCCCTGTTACCATTGAAGAGCCCATTTAAGGCACTGACCAGCTGCTCTCTATCTGTCTCCTTCCTGAATGATCATGTGCACCTACCATTATTTCATTATTTCAATCAGAATCAAACAGATAGTAGATTAACTCTCTAGACTTGACTTTCTCTCTCCAATTATTAGAGCAAAAATTGAGTCCTATTGGATGTACAAAGTTGAAAAGCCCCTTTGTAAAGGTGAAAAGAAGTTTATATGTGGGTAATTTCTCATGGATATGGCCACAAAATTCTTTTCTGTCGCAAATCTTGCACGTCAACTTCCTAGGTTTTGAATGAATAATATAAAGATACAATAAAATAAAACTATGGGAGCATGGTTTAAAATCTCCGGTTGCGGTATCGGTATCAACCAATAGTGTCTAGTATCAATATTGTTAACATCGGCTATCGATATCAGCCATATTGGCAATAGGCTGCCCTAAATTTCATCGATTCTTTTTGAGCTTTCTTGATATTCATTAAGATTCACTTGTTTTGGTTGAGTTTTGAACTTGTGACCTCTCTTGTGACAGGGCAAAAAAAAATAATAAGAAAAGATTTATGTTAAAACTGAGATGACAAAAATGTCCTGTAACATATTAGCAATTGACAAATTCTATCCTATGTCAATGTCAGCTGTGGCATGCTCTGGCGAAGACGCTGGCCGAGAAGACGGCATGGGCACTGGCCATGGACCGGGGCGTCGACATGGTCTCAATAAACGCCGGTCTCTTAACAGGCCGTGACCTCTCTGTCACGACACCGTATCTAAAAGGCGCGCCAGAGATGTATGAGGACGGTGTGCTTGTAACAGTGGACCTCAACTTCCTCGTCGACGCCCACATTTGCGTCTACGAGAGCCCCTTGGCGTTCGGCCGCTACCTCTGCTTCAACCACGCCATCTGCCACCCTGAGGACGCCGTTAAGTTCTCTCAGATGATCTCCCCCTCTGCTCCTTGCCTTCCTCCTAGGTACTGGCCTCAAAGGGCATTCTTGCAAGCTATATGCAGCTTATGTTCAATTCACATTGTGATCTCTATCTTAAATTTGATAAATATCACTAACATTGTATTGGGTTAGGTATTCAATATGATATCAACCCTGTAATACCGGCTAATATTAGGGCTGGTATTGCTAATATTGATGACATTGATACTAAAATACTGATACCGAGATTTTAAATCATGTTGTGATTCTATTCCGCAGTGAAGGCTTGCAAGTGATTCAGCAAAGGATCCAGAGCAAGAAGCTGAACAAGGCAATGCTAGAGTATGCTGAAGGAGTATAAAGTGGAAAAAGAAGAGAGAGTTTGGTGAATAATTGTTACATAGATTTCAACAAAATTTCAACAATGTAGCTTGGTACCATACAAGCCCAAACATTAGGAGAGCCAAAACAGATGGATTGATTATAGTATTTATTGGATGTATTATTGCAGTTTATATAATCAAAATGGCCTTTCTTGTATTTACAACTAGATTGGCTTCTCAAGAACTGTCTCAGTTTGAAGTTGAATAGTTGGAATTAATTATAAAGGTAAAAGTTTTTCAATTTGTATTTCCTCTTTTTTGTAAAATAATTGTGGAAATATGATGATCAATTTCAGATCCTGGACTAAGTTTTACTCTTTCTTGTGAGATTGAACATTCAAATAGCGGGAGAGTTAACCAAAGGAAGATGTTTTATATTTCGTCTATTTTTGGAGAAAAGTTTCTAGGTTTATATTATAGAAAAAGGAAGACATGGTAAAAAAAAAAAAAGAAAGAAAAATGTTAAAGAAAAAGAAAAAAAGGAGAAAAAAGTGGGATGCGCCTCCAAAAAAAAAAAAAAAAAATTGAAGAGCTTCAGTGATGAAGAAAAAAAACTTTCATAATACAGGGGAAAAAAAAATCACCCATAAAAGAGTATTATTATCACACAATCCTAATTTGTCTTTGTGTTGAGCACATGAATCACAGTGAGACTCATGAACCACTAGTATTCTCCATTTGTGGGGCTGTTTGGTTGCAAGGAAGTAGACGGAAGTAAGGAAATATGAAAGTATAATTGCTCAGTTCCCTATCTATCCAAACACCGGCAAAGAAATATAAGAAAACTCCTTTTCCTTTTCTCTTTTCTCTTTTACACAATCATTTACTCACTTTCAGAGTGCTACAGTTAATTTTGTAGTCATGTAAATCTCATTTGTAATAAGTTGTAGCACAAAATAGTTAATTTTTTGATCATGTAAATCTCACTTGCATTCTAATTATAATCCATTTTTTTTTCTTAATTAATTTTTATTTTAACATTATTTTACGGTCAACTTTGTAGTCAACTTTTCCACTCCACTTTCACATTACCATCCAAATATCGGAAAAGACAAAACATTTTCCAAACTACATTTCCCAACAACATCCAAACACCGGAAAACTTACTAACCAATTCTCAAGTTTCAAAGGAATTATTACCACTTCCTCAATTCCTCACTTCCTCACTTGCCAATAATAATGTAGTGAGCTCAAGTCATTGTGTAACAAGTCTCTAATATTACACCCTTGCATTTTAATTCAAAAATCACCTTGCCCCATTGCATGAAGAAAGATTCGAACTCATATTCTTTCACAAATGAAAGAATTGTATGCCACTTGAAATAAACTCAATTAGTTTAACTAAAGAAAGAGGGGAAACCATAATATGCTGCGAAAAGAGAGGGGAGATAACTATATACTAATAGTTTTACTCTTTTCATGAGAGTTTCTTTTCTCTGCTACGGCAGAGATTTTTTTTCCCCCCTGTAGGGGCTGTGAATGCAAGTTTATCACATTTGTGTAAAAATAAAAACTAAAAAAAAAAATCTATAGTAAGATATTCTGAAAGCAAAATATTCTTCTCTATACTAATATTTCTATGCGATCACTTCTAATATTTCTCCATTACACTAATCCTTTGATGGGATCACATCTAGGGGTGCCACCGGATACGGATTATCCGCGGATATCCGCATCCGAATCCGCCTCCAATACGGATACGGATATCATTTTTTCACATCCGTCAATATTCGTATCCGTATCCGTATCTAAAAGGTAGGTGCGGATACGGATATGGTAAAAGTAATATCTTATTCGTATCCGATCCGATATCCGAATGTTGCATGCTTCATAATGATATCGGTATGGAGAAGACTATTCTTCAATGGAATAAGGTATTAAATTTTGATATTTTGAGTTGGTGAAAAAGTAATAGTAAAAAGTATTCGATTCTTGCAAGAGCACCACATGATATTTTGAGTATTTCGACATCAACCATGTCATCCGATTCGACATTTAGCACCGGAGGACGTGTAATCTATTGTTATAAAAGTCAAATGACAATGAATATGATGATTGTATTGATATGTACACAATAATGTCATAGTATGTATCACATTTAATATTGTTGTAGATGAGATAAAAAGTAATATAAGTATTTCTGTTTAATTTATCTTTAACCATATCCATTTTTAACATATTCGATTAGTATCCGCATCCGATCCGCTAATATCCGATTTATATCTGATATCCGATTTTGACGGATACGAATATCATTTTTTCACATCCGCCAATATCCGTATCCGTATTCGTATCCGAAGGTTGGGTACGGATATGGATATGGTAGAGATAATATCCGATCCGTATCCGATCCGATGGCACCCCTAATCACATCTACATATATACTTTTCATAATTATCCCACATTTTCACCTCTTGTATCCAGAGACGAGAAGATTGCAAACAAAGATGAACTAAAGAATCTATAAAAGAGAATTTAAACCTTTATCTATTATCAAGGCTTATAGCCAAATACTGCAAAAACTCTTTTTGCATATATATGCTTGTAACTTTGAAGTGCTTGAGGTTATTTTCACAAATACACCTTCTGGATTTACTTACAAATTTTTTTTTTTTTTTTTTTTGCAATGCTTAATAACATGATTTTGTAGATAAAGGAATAATGAATGATGATACATTAACTGCTTCAATGAGGATAAACAAATAATGAACAATGAACAACTAATAGATGTCAAGGATGCATATGATAGTGGCTGTCATTTTGCGAGTTTTAATAAGAATACTATTTATATTTGCATCCTTTACATTTATAATATGCATTTTAGATAGAAATGCAAAACACGACAAATAATCCTATTTAAAAACTTAAAACTTTTCACAAAGCTTATATGCAGAAATAACATTTGTGAAGACATACAGGAAAAACACTAGATTTTCAAGGGCATAGATGCCAGAGTAATGCAGGGGTATGAGGGCAAATGCTTTAAACTTAAAAGGATATACATGTGTAATTTTGAGGGGTAAATATAAAGTTATAGCCGCGCATAAATCAAAAAGAAAAGAGGAGGCAAAAAATAAAATAAAATAAACTTCAAATTTTTCAAAGCAACAAAATGCAGCATCTGCAATTCTTCTTTCACAATAATTTTCTAAAATATAAGCAGATAGAGATGCAACATTTACATAAAAACTCATCTCCCGGTGTGAATGCCATGGAGCAATAATTCAATAGTCTGCACTACTTTATTTCACATTTGCAGCATAAAAACTTTTGCCTGTCCCTTACAAAGGTTCATTGTGCCAAGAATTGAAACATTTACAATTTCTATTAAATACCATCCATAGTAAATATTCTAAGAACAACAAATTTGTATTACAATTCCTTGGCACTGTTCTGCTGAAGACGTTGACACAGATAGCTCAAGATAAAGCTCGTTCATCTGTTGCAAGAACTTCTTTGTTTTTTGTTTTTTGTTTTTGTAGCAAAGCAAAGAGAGAGAGCAGCACATCAATATAAAGCTCACCTGTCCATTGCAAATGTTCAAATTGAATTCCCTTGCCACCATTTTTTTTCCAAACTAAAGCACATTAACTGGCAAATGTTCATCAAAGTGCAAAAATGCAATATTTACAAATTTCCTTTACATTATTCTATTCCAATCAGAAAGTAACAGAATGCAAGTTTCTACAGTTCCCCTATTCCATCATGATCAAGCACAGAAGCGCATTTGCACATAAGCATAAAACACATTCTTTGCACACATTGGAAAAGCAAAAAAAGAAAAAAAGCCCAATTTCACAATTCCCATACTCCATTGTATTCATATAGGATATTTAATTTACTGTCATTGTGGAGCTTCGGCTAATGAATGAGATAAGTAGAGCTGTTTTAGAACCAAATCTTGGAGGGTGAAAGACCATAAAAGCTATAAGAAAAACACATTGACAATTTTTGAGGATTTACAATACTTTTTCAAAAGTCTGAAATTACAGTATGGTTAGTTCTTTGACCCGTTAAGCACTGAGGGTCAGTGAAACAATGCTTGGAAGCCTGAATTTCTTAGCTTTCTTGGAGTTCAACGGCTGAAACACAACCTCGGTGCTTTGCTTTACAGCCGCCTCTTTCCATTCAGAAGCTGATGCCCCCTCATTGCGATAATCTCGAGGTGCATACAAGATGTGGAGCCTTGATCGCCCTGCATCAGATCCCGATGTTAAATGCATAACGAATATATAAGAGTTGTGCTCCAACCAGCTTATTCTTTAATAATAAATAGTAACCTCTTATTATCTTTATACATTCATTTAATTTTGAGTGACACGCTCATCTACACTTTAGACTTAGCAGGATATGACCTAAAAAGTTAAAATATAAGAGTTGTCATCTTCAGAAATACTCATTAGGATACGACTTAAAATATTCATGATCCAATCATGGCTCTTGTTGCCAAGAATAATGCAAGTGTAATCTTAACTCCATGCAATTATTCCTTTGCCTAGTTATTGCATTTAAAAGCTCATCTACGAAAAGTTCACACTGGCAAGATAAAGGGTTATTGTTTACATTTTCTGTCCAAGATAAGATGATAATTAGTTTTTAACAGTCTTAACGAAATTTCTGGGTTCCACTCGCATGAAATAAGTTTACCAAGTGCCTATAGATCTCTTGTTCTTATGCAACTTGAGTAACATATTTCATTTAAAGACCAATCATGACCATTGACCACTGCTATCTGATTCACACTAGCCCAATTCCAGGTCGCATGGCCCATTCGGGTGCATTCCCAATTTGGACTGCCAAAAACTACAAACCAATCATTAGAGGAACATTGCATTTTATTTGGCAATTCCTGCTTAGTTTTACCTTACTAGATTTATTTGCGGTTTTTCAGGACTTAAATTATCGGCTATAAAGTTTCGATTTGGGAATGTGATTACTTAGTTTAATTAGAATTTAGGGTATTTTGCTTTTTTACTGAAAGTAGTTGCTTCTATTTTCTTGAGTATCAAACTATGGTTCTATAGATATTAAGAAATGGAAGATACTATTATTATTATAATCCTTAATTTTACATGTCTTCAAGCGCGCGCGCACATGCATGCATGCACACGCATGTAGGGGGTCGAACGGGCCCGGCCCGGGTGCGGCGGGCCAAAGGGGCCAGCCCCATGTGCCCAACAATGGGAGGCTCCTTAATTTTACATGTCTTCAAGCGCGCACACACACATGCATGCACACATATGTAGGGATGTCAAACGGGCCCGGCCCGGCCCGGGTACGGCGGGCCAAAGAGGCGGGCCAAGCCGAGCCCGCCCCGTGTGCCCAACAATAGGAGGCTCCTTAATTTTACATGTCTTCAAGCGCGCGCGCCCACACATACATGCATGCACACATATGTAGGGGTGTCAAACGGGCCCGACCCAACCCGGTCGGAGTACGACAGGACAAAGGGGCAGGTCGGGCCGAGCCAGCCTCGTGTGCCTAACAGTGAGGCTCGAGTCCCCAAGGGGACCCGGGTCTGACCCGACCCGGATATGACTCGCAGCCCACCTGGGCTGGGCCCGTGCTAGACCCGGGCCGACTTGGCCAGCCCTTTTTTAAAAAAAAATAAAATAAATAAAATACCCTAAATATAATTTCATCTCTAATATTAACACTAGGGTCGTGTGGGGTAGTTGGTAATTAGGCTTGTCTCACACACTGAGTTAGCGGTCAAAGGTTCGAATCTGGCCGTTACACCTTTTTTGACATTTTAATTTTAGGGGGGCGGCGGGCGGGAGAGGGGATGGGCGAGGAGCTGGCCGAGGTGGTGGTGGGGCGGGGCAGAGCCAGCAAAAGGGCGGAGCTGGTGGCGGGGCGGTACAGGCGGAGAAGCGGTGGAGGGGCGGGCGAGGCCGTGGAGCCGGCAGAGGATCAAAACTGAACATGACACATGCGATGCCACCCACAAAGGAACATGACACATGCACAAATGAACCTGCGAATGCGTATAAAGACCAAAGTAACATTCAGATTAAGCCATCACCTTCTTGAAATCACCTAGAGGGGGAGGGGTGAATAGGTGATATGCTAATCTAGTGAACTAAATGCGGAAGCTAAAAACTATTTTGCAACACACTTAATACAACCAACAAGTGTACCCGAATTTCCGTGAAAGGCTCTGGACTATCTCCTCTTGATTCCCCTAGATAAGGGTTGAGGTGCTATATGAAGCTCTTGTGGTTAAGTATAAGTGAGGCACACACACAAGCAAGCCAAGCATATAAGAATGATCAATATGAAATAATGCAAGGCACAAATGCAAGCAATAAGATATGAATGAATGAATGATGCTATGCACAAATAAAAGAGAGAGAGTTAGAGAGACAATGGATCAAACGCAAACACAAAGATATGTTTCGAGGTTCGAGCCCCTAGCTCTACGTCCCCCGCCTTCACCGAGAAAGATTTCTAATCCACTATCTTGTCCACCGAGGACTCCCACCAAGGGAACCTTCACCGAGAAGGATTTTTACAACAAGGGAGTACCGAACTCCTCTCTCAAACACCGCCTCACAACCGAGGGGTAGGCCCGTAGCCAATTCAACCACAATCACCTCTACCGAAGAGGGTTTACAAACCAAACTCCACCTCTCACTAGAGGGAGCAAACCAACCAACTCCACCTCTACCAAAGAGGGAGCAAACCACAATCCTCAACCTCTACCAAAGAGGGAGCAACCCAATCAAAGCAAGGGTTTACAACTTGGTGGTATCTTTCAACCACAAACAATCTCTTTTCCCACAAACAAATGATCCTAATAGAATATGATAGAAGATAGCTCAAGTGGAAATCAAGGTGTTTTTGGAAAGTAAATCACAAAGAAAAACTACTTGGGAAATCTCTTGTAGATGATAGAAATGAAAATCCAAACAATATCCCAAAACCTAGTTTTCTTTGATTTTCCAAAACCCTTGAAAAACAATAAAGATGAAATTTTTAAGCTTTAAAACTCTTTAAAAACTTCTTTAAACTCTGGAGAAACTGGGAATTTTTCTTGTTAAAAACCTTGGCCAAAATCCCAAAGGAATGAGGTTTATATAGGCCAAACAGAAAACTAGCCGTTAGGCTGATCTGGCAGCCTGACAGGCTTGCGGTCGACCGCCAACGGTCATAATATGACCGTTGGGGAAACCGGTCGACCGCCCGGTCGACGCGCCCAGATACAGAGAGCAGGGCTCTCTGGTCTGGTCGACCGACCGGCCGACCGGCCCTGTGTCTGCCAAACGTGCACAAGGTTGTGCACGTCGGTCGACCGCAACGGTCGACCGGCCCTTGGTTCGGTCGACCGCACGGTCGATCGACCTGGCCTGTCAGCCACAGTCTGGGTCAGAAACTGGGTCAGAAAACAGTTAAACATATTTCTAAAACTTCTTTTAAGTCTTGTAAAAGTCCCCAAAAATAGTTTTAACATTTTGCATTGATATATAAACTTGTGATAAACATTTCAACTCAAATATCAAGCATATGAAACCATTTTTGTGTCTTATCATTTTTACCAAAAACCAAAACTTGTATTTTGTCAAACTTCGATTTTTCTCAATAGGAAATCTGATTTTTCTAAAACTCATGAATAGACATATCAAAATAAGTTTGTTTAAGATATGAAGCATGTATGTATATTGAACACATCTAATATACATAAAAACCATTTAAACTTGTTTTGATCTAAACTATTCATGAAAATCAAAATCCATAAAACGTGTGTGTTGTGCACTTGAGCATATCAACTATTCTTATCTTTACAAATGGATCTAAACCACACTAAACTCTAAGATACCTAAGTCTTCTTGAGGATCTTCATCTTCAAGCCGACTCGGTCCAAAACACCGTGATCCAACGAGCAAGGCTATGTATGATCTTGACGCTCGGGCTCGGGAATCACCAAGTGAAGGCTTCCAAACTCCTCTTTTTGAAGCAATCACCAACTAATATCTTGTTACATGATCTGAAACTAAAATCACAAGATTATTAGTAAACATAACTACATGAGTTAATCATCATCAAAACTAGAGAGGAAGGCCTTCGGACCAACAATCTCCCCCTTTTTGATGATGAAAAAACTCATGGAGTTTATATGCATGGATTAAAGTTAAGCTTCAAAGAAGCTCCCCCTTAACTCATGCATAAAACAAATAAACATAAATATGCAAA